>JARJCV010000441.1:0-29898 GCA_029281435.1 Mycena haematopus
AGGCAATGATTAGCGGGATCCAATAAGGGATGGTACGGACTTACGATGAAGTCCTCCGCGTTGTGGAGGATGGAGACTAGGTTCGGAACGTCTGGAGCAGTAGAAGTAGGCAAACGCGATAGGGCGTTCATGAGGTCGACCAGAGGGCCGGACCGAATACGCTTTAGGCAGCTATGCTCGGAAGGCGAAAGTGGCGCGGGCAGTTGCGGGTGAAGGGCAGAGAATTCCTGTATACCGGGAAAATGAAAGTCGAAAGGGACTTGGCGGAGCTGAAAAAGAAATCTAAGGACTCGCGGGTCAAAAGAAACATGCCATTAAAATACGCACGTTCAACCAATGCTCCATATCACGTCCCAGGCAAAGTAGATGCCAGTCCGGATGCTGAAGGGAGGGACGACTTTGGCGGACTCGACGAATGATTTCGAGGAGTCCGCCAATAAGCGCGTTCTGAACCGGGTATGCGGAAGGTCGGGATAGGCGCGGGAGACAACTTGCTGTTGGAATTAAAATTCAACATTAGTCACGGGAGACTAAATAAAAGCAAAAGTAGGCTCACGAAAACTGGGATAGCTCGGTTTAAGAGGTCAACTAGATACTCGGCTTGACACGCGGAATGCGCCGCGGTAAACGAACGAAAGGCAGGAGGCGGATTATGGCAGGGTGCTGGAAGAAGTAAAGAACTTCTTGTCGTCTTCAGAAAGCTCGCGATAGTTCCTAGGAGCATCCTCCGGTGCCAGAGGAAAGAGAGGGCGGAGTTGGTGCCCTTCCACGTCGTTCGAAGAGAGGCGGTAAGGAGGAAAGTTCAGATTGAATTCTCTGGGGGACGCGAAGAAGCAGTCTGCTCCAGTATATTCAAAATCCTGCTTGAGAAAGGTATTGGGCAGAGGAGAGGGCGACGATGTCGAAAGCGACATGGTGGCGGAAATAAAGAGACTTGGTAAAATTTCTCGTACACGTGTGGCGTGATCAACACGGCCAGGTGACAGAGAAATTTTATTATTAGAGTCACGAAGATGGGCGCGACTTAGTGCAGAAATCGGTGGTTTAACGCGTAAAATAAAATAGGTTTGACAAAATAATCATTAATCATGATTAATAGTCGATAAATCCTATTTTATTGTAAATACCTGCAGTCTTGGCATGTACAAGCGTGTAAATATCTAGGGAAAAACCAATGAGGTGGTTTCTTCGTCCCAAGATGGGTTCTTACTTGCGGTAGAAGGATCCTCACGATTGACATCAACCGTGAGCGATCTGTACCAATTAGGACCGAAGGGTTTATCTTGGTGACACCATGTGACTGATCACGTGATCGTGTCAAGCGTGTTTAGAAAAATTATCCTTGAGTGGGGACACTCAATATTTATGAAACGGGGAGATGATACGCCGGGTATTGGGCCACCCAAGCATTTTTCAATTATTAATGCTGGCACAATATTACAAGCATATAATAAATGCTTAAGGCTATGTCTTAGCAAGGGTCAATACCAACCCGGGTAGTTAGCTAAAAGGGATCAAACGCACGCGGGCTACTATGATAGGCAGTACGAGGTGTCTGGTAAAGACACCGAGTCAATAATCGACCTACTAGGAGCTATCATGATAGGTACTCAACCATCCTGGAAACGGATTGGGGTATCCTCGCGTCCCTGACTAAGGGTGAATTGTCAGCACTATCCATCTAAACGTGTTGTGAAGCGAGATAAGCGCTGGAGTCATATAGTGATCGATCAGGATAATACCTGGGAGCGGGACGGAACCTAACACGATAGCCGAACTGATGCTGCGGATGATCAGTAGCGTGTCAAGACCATGACCAGAGGATCCGCGAAGCCAAGAGGCGCGATAAGGATCATGACTCGAGGTAGAGTCATCATGACTTTGTATGAGGAAGTCTAAAAATAAGATTTGACATCTAATGTCAAAATTCGTAATCATCATTATCATATGCAGAGAGGGCATATTCAGCGCAGCAGAATCCGTGGTTTTCTATTCAGTTTAATCGATTAGAGAACGTAGGGGAGCTTACGCTACCATTATTCAGCTATCATGATTGTAAACGTGTCACTTATTTATAGTTTCAGGATTAGTATAAAAAGCCTGTAAATTCTCTAGGTACGCCAGTGTATATCCACCGGTCCAGTTGTACGCGTTAAGCTGAACATAACCAGCTTCGTGTGTAACTGTACTAAGTTTGGAGCACTCAGAGAATCACCTAGAGACCTATAAAGTTTCATTTGTATTCTTCTTGCAGAATTATCATTGTTTTGTTGTGATCTTATTGGTTTTACGCGTGGTTATAAGGAAACGGATAACGGACGCGTGGAAACGGATTTGTGAATCTCAGAACACAGAACGGCTTTTAGTGCTTTCATTGGCCTAAGACCTATCGTGATAGCTATTTTGCTTGAAGGATATCAGTTATAACTTGAATCGGACTCAACGGAGACTACTCCAAAACCATCCAACAACCCACTAGTTATAAAAACCCAACTTCCTGCCTTTCTGGAACACTGTAAAGTGTCTAGTAAAGTCTTGATAGTTCATTGCATTTGTCTACGCATTAAAGTTGCTACAAATCAGAACTAAAGATCAAATTGCCATAGTCTATACTGGACTAGAACCCCGAACCTCGCACGTCGATTGTTGAGTGTTGTGTGTGCTGTGTGTTAATTACTTCTCAAGCGTACTTGCTTGACCTGTTAATTGGCATATTTCACCTATAGACCCATAGTCAGCGTTTCAACGGTGTTCGGCATGGGTTGTGTGGCTTTTGAGTCCGGATGCCAAGCCTGAGGCCTGAGGGTTGGGAAAAGGTGTCGCGCGGCACGCTGTCAGTCACAGTGCGCGGGTTATGATGCGATCATCATTTCGATGGCTTGCTGAGTTGAGTTTTATGCGCAGACCATGAACTAAGGCTGGATAAAAATATGAGTATATTAGAATATAATCCATTATAATCCTAAAATTATGATTAAATATCGGCCGGGCATAATTTTAGGCTCTGAGATTATCAGCCATTACATTATGTTACAGTATGATTATATTACGATATGGCCGCCGTATTTAATCATAATATTAAGGCCCATCTGGGGTGATTTTATCGAAAATTCAGCGCCATATAATGGTTTATGTTCCTTCCAGTGCAACAGAGTAAGTTGATACACTGAAACGATGCTAACAGACTTATGGCAAAGCCAATTTCAGCCCATGTTTGATATTGTTTAGCCCCAAAATTTGGGGTGAATTTGACATATGGACATTCAAAATCATGGGAATATGTTGAACCTTGAATGAAATTGGTTTTGAATGTGTCTAGCACCAATCTCGACTCGACCAACATTCAGATTTGAAAGCATTGTGGGCCCATGCAAACCAAAATGTGTGATGGTGCCAAGCTGAGGTGACAGCAAGGTTGAAAGAGCATACTTATGTTATCAAACCAGAAACAATGGCTCTAGAGAGGTTTTCGAATAACTTGAAGGTGGGAAGCCAGAGAAAAATTCAGATAGCAGAAAATTTAGATTAAATACAATTAAATTAAGATTATAATACATTACGATACCCTTATGATTAAGTATGGGCTCAAACCTTAAGATTATATTATGATTACAGTACATTGTGGCCGGAGGGTGTATTTAATCATAATGTTCCAGCCTTACCATGAACGAACGGCGGCGTACATCGGCGTACGCTGACACATATCGGATCTGATCGGACTTAGACTTGGGCATCACTGATGAGATAACGGTATTCGGTGATTTCCGTTGAGGACCCATTGAGACGCCCCTATCCGTTGAATTCCACCCTAATTCCAGCGAACCCTGGTGGATTCCGGTGCACATCACTGGGTTAGGTGAATACTCTCTTTATTCAGTGGTTTCCGTTGGTTCTTTCTTTTCTTTTCTTTGCCATCCGGCGAAATCCAGTGGTATCCTCTTGTATTCAGTGGTTTGAATAGACTGCTTGCTTTTTATTTTCCCCCGTTCGGCGGAATACGTTGTATATTCAGGGGTAGTCATCAATTTCAACACACTGATTCTAGCGGAACTGCTGGATGCCAGCAGATTTCGGTCGGCCTTTCAGAACGAGGTTATGAGTGGGAAGTCAGTAGAAGAGACTAACTAGCGGGCTGTATTTGGTGGATATAGTGAATGAGTGCTGCGCCGCATTCTGGTGAATTCCAGCGGAATCCAGTGCACACTGGATTCCAGTTTCAATTTTCAGGTGATGTTCTTCAAAATGAAAGGTGTACACAAAAGTGTCCAGTGAATTTCGTTGTATGAGTAGAATTGGAGATACATTCATTATAATACACTGTATCTTGGGACGTACAATGAGATACGGCGGATGTCAGGATATTCGTGTCGGTGGTTCAGCGTATTCCGGTGGATCGGACCGGCGTTGCCGGTCCGCGCATAATACTGTACTATTTCGACCAAGTATTCACGCCTTGTGACCTGTGACCCAAGTATTCAAATGCCATCAATTCAAAGCCGGCTGGGACCTGTGACCGCTGTTTCAAGTATTCAACTGTTCAAATGTTCAACTCAGAGAGGTTCAGACTGATGTGTACTCTGTGTACGGCCACTCTCCTGCGGTCGGTTCGTACTATCCCAGGAACGGTCCCCGACACTTTTGCATTTTTCAGCAAGTATCCCTCAGATAAGTAGTGGACACATCGACGATTCTTCGACTGCATCACCTTGACATGCCGTCGATTCCTGTCATCCGGCGGCATTTTATGGACGCGAAGCAAGCATGGCTGGACGGCTGTGAGTACGCGGAACCTCCTGAGCTTAAAAAAAAAATTGATTTTTGCCCGTATAAAAACTTGACATTTCAAAGTATTCAAGCTCCCCTGGGACCTGTGACATTTCTCAAAAGTATTCAATTCACGGGTCCTGTGACCCGTGACTGAATACTTGGTCGAAATAGTACAGTACACGCTGAGTTGCTCGGCAAAGTCCGCTGCCAGCACGCTGCACGCTGCGCTGCACGCTGTCGCGCCTGCTTCACCTCACCTCGAGCTCCCTCTCTGTCACTGCGCACGAACGTTCTGCGGCATTTTCTGACTTGTAACAAGTCGTGCCAGTGGCCTACTAGGAAAAATTCTCTCGGTCCGAGCCTCGAATGAAAGTTGAAACAATTCCAATGTCGCAAAACAATTCCAAAGAGTACTATGTACAGCGATTCGACATTAAAATACATCATACTACTTGCAAGCCAAGAAGTATCAACTATTCTCGCACGAAAGAAACGAAAAAATGATTCCCTCTATACGTTCGGGACTCGGGAGCCTTTTAAAAGCTCGACCCCACCAGTTGCTTGATGCCAATTGCTTCGTGTAACCATCCCACCCGGCCCTCAACAAATTGCTCCACCTGGGGCTTCAACTTCGTCTCGTGCACGTGAAAGTCGTCGACAGTCCCGATGCGCAGGATGCTCAGCGTTGGGAAGCCCGAACTGATGCGGTACATGAGCGTGCCGCACGTCTTGCAGAAATAGTTGGTCATTTTGTTGCCCGAGGCAACGGTACGCGCCTGGCCGTAAGTACTGAGGTTCTCGCGGCCGCGGACGTGCGTGAGGTAGGTGTCGACGATAGAAAAGTTCGAGGCGAACATCGATGCTGTGATTTTACGGCAGTCCGCGCAATGACAGACGAAAGTCCCGGCAAGACCCGGGCCCGACGTTGGCTGGTGGTAATACAGAGTCAGCGTAAGAGAAAGAGAAACATATAAAATAGGACGACTTACGAATTTAAGCTGTACTGCGCCGCAGAAACATGTCGCGGTCGCTTCTTCGTCGTTTGACCAGCCGTCATTGCCGTGAGGGATGCGCGATTGGGTTTTGTCGTTGGCAGACATTGTTGTTTGCGTTGGCGATGAAGATAAGAGTGGGGTCTTAGCTTGAAGTTGGTTTCTATTTATACCGTGGTCCACTGATTCAGCCTTAACCAAGTTATCGATCATTCGTTAGGATGAGTCTTCAAGAAGATCTCCGTCAGCATCCAATCAGCATCCACGGAATTATTTCGAGCCCGGCACGCGGAGCGAAGCATTAAACAGGACGTACGGTAGTAAACAACGTCAATTCCGCCTACAGATCATTCCTTGGCTCCTACAACCCTGGACTGTTCTGAGTTCGTTCCCGACAAAAGCCAATACTCGCCAAGCTCGCGCGCACATGGACCAAAGGTAAAACTACCTGAAATTTAACCGTGAGAACCGAGTTCACGGCTAGCGCTTCTGCCCGTTAAATACGTAATCAAGCAGTTCGTAGAGGGTCGGGTCGGACCCGACCCGCTGACAAATGATGCTGACCAACCCCACTCGCTGGCTAGCATAAGCAAACATCTCTTCGTCCTTCGCCACTCGCTACTGCCAGCACCCGCCATGCTGATCAAGGGAGGAAAAACTTGTCCATAAACTTGGCATAAGTACCAGTATATAAAGTAAACCCAACCAAGCATCACATTTGATTCTGCCGACATGCGTGATGGCGGATCAGTTCGGTATCCCTCTGCCGCGAACGAACATCCATGCGGCATGCCTACCGCTGCGCACCTCCACACAGTCATATGCATACTTACTGTCCGAGTCAATGGCTGTTCTAACGAGTAGGAAGCAACACTGCATTTTTTTGCATCGCAGTACAGCTAAGATTCGCAAGTCTCAAGTCCTCGCCAAGTTCCAACCGAGTGTCCATCATGATCTTGTGCCAGTGGACGAACAAGTCACGAACTGACGCCTTGCTGACGGCCTCCATAATTTATTATTGAAAGCTTGCGTCACAGAGATTTTGAATACTTTCTCAACTTGAACTTCTGAATTGAACCAAAAGCGTGCAGCATGGCAATGTAGATTTTGTGTTCAGATTTTCTTACGCATAAATCACCTCGGGCCAAATATCCCGCGTTTACCTGAGCGTGAGTGCCAGTTAACTTCAGTGGTTGCCGAACCTCGGCAAAATCCGAAGGGAAACACGCCGTAGCCAAACTTGAGCCAAACACTTCCTGCCTCCTTCAAGTTCCTAACTTCCTCCGTTTTCCCCTTCCTCGATCTTCTGGCGACGGACCTGTTATCATGCAGCGCGACCAGCGGCAAAAGGTGCGCGTCGTTCGGGATCTTCGGGACCCGCACTGTGGGTCTCCCGTCTTTAGCGTATTTAGCCAGCGGCAGGACGCTTTGGCCGCTGTGTCGTCTTTTCTATTTCAACCCCATCCCGCCCAATAGAATCTTTATTATTATCATGGATCTCATTGACATACTATGCTCGTCTACTGACGTGCTGTCCAGCTGTCTATCTACGCGCCCCCCGAGACCGATGTCCTCCTCTTGGATACTCCATCGGCACTGGAGGAGCACATCGGAACCGCGCGCGGTGCTCTTACGGGAACGTACCGAGATGCTCACTCCCGCGTACAAGGCGTCGTCTCGCAGTGGATCGGCGTCGAGCATCGGGTGGAGAGTGCGTTCCTATTTTTATGTCGTCCTCGCAATGGAATTACCCTGACATGGCTTGCAGGCCGCATGAAAGCCCTCCTTCCGCCTGACGAACGGCTCGTCCCGGGCACGCTTTACGCAGCCGTCGCATTCCTTTCCGGGGCCATCCTAGCGCGACATCGGTCACTATCGCTCCGCGTACTCCTCCCACCACTCCTCGGCGGGGCGACGTTCGCCTATTTCCTGCCCAAGACGTCTTCGAACGTGCGCGGGTACGTTGGCGCACTCGAGGACGAGCATCTCCCCGCGCTGGCGGAGAAACATGAGATTGGGAAGGCGCACGCGGCGATGACGTGGGCGCGTGTCCGCGACGGGACGGAGTCGGCGCGGGAGGCGGTGCGTGGGGGTGTCATGGCGGCGGTCGTGCGTCTTCAGGGTGCGACAGGGCTTCGGATCGGGGAGGCGCTGGGAGTCGCCCAGGAGATGGAAGGGAAGGCGGAGCGCGTGATCGAGGAGAAGCTTGCGGATGGGGCAACGAAAGCGAAGAACGAAACGGGCGAGACTAAACAGGTTTGAAATAGCGGTTGCTGTCTCCAAAGAAAAACTGCAAATCTTTTGCCTTCAGTCAAAGGCACCCGAGAAGCCATGCCGCCGTGGCCAGAATTTCAAAGCGCAGGAGCTTTCATAATCGCTTCATCGCTAGTCTCTCTCGAAGCTCCAACCAACGGAAGCGCCTGTTTGATAAATCCTAGGATCTACCTGACATTGGCTGCGACGCGACGCACAATCTGTAAGAGGCTTATGCTTGCGGCGTTGCTCTCGGCTTCCTACAGCCTTCCGAATCTTGTGTTGTGTTGGTCACACTGGAAAGGCAGCGGCCTCGTCTTACTTGATCTCTGAACATGCCATAGAATTCATATTCGGTGCGAGGTACTTATATTACAGCATTTCTTCGGAATGATTTTGCTGGGAACCATGTGTACGAAGCAGTTCGATAATTTCCGTATGGCCACTGCTTGAAGCTGCTTGGACGGCCGTGCCGTATCTTCCGCCTTTGATAGTGATGTTGCCGTTGAAATAACTCGTTAATGAGATCAAACGAGACTGAACCTTACTCTAACCTTGTATGTTCACATCTGCATTGTTCTCAAGGAGAAATTGAACAATCTGCAGGTCTCCTGCATGTGCAGCTGCCTGTAGTGCAGTGCCATACTCGCCCCCTGGTTTTCGCGAGATTTGGCGGCCGTTAAGATTCTTGAGAAAAGGTGCAAATGCGTGCTCACCTTCAATATTAGGGTTCGCGCCGTATGTAAGAAGCAGCCTAACAATCTGTAGATCTGGATAGAGTGATGCCGCCTGAAGTGGCGTGCAGTCTCTGTCGTCTTACAGTACGATTTTCAGTGTCAGCGACTTCTCAAAAAAAAGCACACTAGGATTCCACCTTCAATATTTGGATTTGCACCGTACATCAACAACATTCCGGTGAACTCAACATCTCTTCGGTCCGTTACGGCAAGAAGCAAGGCAGTTGGATACTTGGAACCTGCAACAATGTTCTTAATATACCGATGCAGCGCGAGTATCAAAATCTTACCTTCTGCCCTCACGTTGACATCTGCTCCCCTCCGAACCAAATCCCGCAGAACTTCTGTAGGTGCTTGCCATCGTATCGCATTCTGCAGTAATGATGTGAAATTTCTGCGAGAACCGAAGAGTCGTAGATCACGGATGGGGAGCACTAGCAGAAGAATTGCGAGAATTTGGCCGAAAGTCCAAAGGGCCTCGCCCGAAGTTCGCAGGGGTCGGTTGGTTCGAAGTGTGAGTTCAATATTGAAGATGAACACCAGATTGATTGCGAAAAGAAGGACCATCCCAGCTATGACGGGGACGAGAAATGGATTATACCAAGCCTCCAATACCAAAAGACTCCGGCCGACGAGGCCCTTTGAATCGGCGTGCGCGGGACCGGTTTTCTCATTTGAACCGTGGGTATGCCGCAGGTTCCGGTTCGACGACGGATCGAATCTGTGTGCGTAGCGTCGCCCGTGGAATGCTCTGTAAACGAAAAAGATCGCGAGGAAACCAACCAACGGCAGGAGCAAATTGAACCCCGGCGTGAGGAATATTGAATAAATTATGAGCGAGCATATGCGCAATGCGTTCGACCCTAGTGGGACATGCTTGCCCAGGATGACGTAGGACGACAGTTGTGCGGCACAAGCGTCGGCACCTGTCGCAGTTCCGAAGGAACTCAGGTCGCTCCAGAGCCATATCCCGAGGGCCGACATCATCGAGAGGTGAAGAGAACCAAGGAGAGCGATGGCAACATCGCCCCTCATTTCAATTCTGAAGATGGCAGAGAATAAAGATCTCTGTTGGATTTCGGTACCTAGGTGGTTCTCAGGTTCAGTTAGAGGATTACTGGTGGAAAGTTTTGTTACGATGTTTCTTGGTGTTTTCGGCGCCATGGTCGTTGATTTTTTGCGCTTCGGACTCATGAATAAAGTTGTTAACTCAGAAGAAGAACCCACACACCCTTCTCAGCGGAGGAAACTCCACCAGAAAAGTAGGACTTGAGGTGCTTCCACGCGGAAAACAAGTCGGACCTGATCTGCCGTGGTCCAAGCTGACTCCTCTGTTGAATGTAGAGTAGAAAATATATGAAGGTATTGGTATTGGTCATCCAGGATAAATTGAGAACGATGTTGGCGTAGAAGGTGGATACAGGTAGTTCAACCCTCAGCGCTTTCGCCTGGACCATGGCGGAGATCAAAATGGCGAACGCGGTGATGAGGATGGTCGACGACTGGGTCTCCACTGCCTCTAGTTCGTACTGAGCCACTTCTCCGTCCCAGAGGGCCGATATCGCCGGGACAAAGCCGAGCAGAGATTGTATGTAGATTGCTGCGCGGACGCCGATTCCAGAAATGTCTGGATTAGAGGTGATGCCGAAGCCATTATTGCATCGAGGGTCGATGTCCATAATGGATGGGAGAGGGTGAACAGACGCTGTCGGTAGGACGATTAAGTATCTGTGGATATCGCGGGAAATTCAGGATTATAATATCCGCCAGTAATTCCCGACCACAACGGACCCGGGTAAGCTCCAATGGTTGACCATGCTGTCCTGTCTCGGAGCTGTTCAATACAATTTGAAGAACAGGAACGACACGGCAGATAGTAGCCGCCCTTCCTGTCGAAGTGAAGCCTTTGAGGGCAGAAGACGTACCCATTCCTCGCGCCGCGAGCGCGAGTCAACAATTCGATTTTGAAATCTAGCTCCACCTGCCGCGACATACAACTTCTCTTCGCAGAACGACAAGCTAATAAAGGAACAGTGGGGCCTTTAAGTAAGTCAGTGTGGACTCCGTGTGATTCGCAAGTCGCATTCACAGCGCGTCCTCCTGAAATCGTCAATTGAAGTCCACATAGCCAGTAAATCGTCCGCGGAGCTTGCAAAGGCGTCCAGAGCTAAATGAAAAGTACGCCGTTTGCTTTGACAACCGTTTGAGACAAGAGTCGCGGTGATGCGATCAGCGGCACTTGTTTGACGTCTTCTTGCCGTGCCGTCAGCCTGCTCCATCCTGCTCTTGTCCTGCTCCATCTTTGTTTGGGAGTATCCCAATACACCTGATTCTCTCGATTCTCTGGGCACACGACTCGGATTCTCTGACCCCAGGCAAAAGTTCTTGGCTCCACTGACGACGTTATCGGATCGCGGAGGCGCTCAGCGTGGCGCTGGGCGTCCGAGTCGCCAAGGAGGCGGGGCGCGGCGTAATGGAGGAGAAGCTTGCGAATGGGTGACGAAAGCGCTAGCGAAGGACGGAACGGACAAGGCCGAAGAGGTTTGAAATAGCGGTTGCTGTCGGTGGATGGCCATCGATCGGATGGGCGCTTGCGTGTTTTCAACAAATTTGAATTTCTTTTCCTTCAACTACATACTATGATGCACCCGAGAAGCCGCGCCACCGTCGCAGGAATTTCAACGCGCATACCGATGATCTCTTCTCGAAACTCCACCCAGCGCAGGCGCCTCTTTGAGAAATCCTAGGATCTCTTGCCTGATATTGACCGCGAAGCGAGACACAAACTCTGAGATGCCATTCTTGCGCCTTCCGAATCTTGTATCGTGTTGGTCACGCTGGAAAGGCCGCGTCATCTTGATCTTTCTGCTTTGTTTCGTTCGCCGAAACTGCATCACAGTCGCGTTTACTCGAAAATGGCGATAAACTCGGTGGATTAATATTCACACCAGAATTATGGGCAGTTCCTTCGATCGAGCAGAACAAGTGGGCTTGAACTGACCCATGTCGAAGCATCCTCTATCGAATAGCATGCCTGACTCTTTGGATGATCGTAGTTACTGAATCTCCAAACGTGCCATAGAATTCATATTACTACTAGGTACGACGTAATTATATTAGCAGCATGAATATTATTACATTTCTTCGAAACGGCTTTGCTAAAGACCAGTTGCTCCGTGTGTACGAAGCAGTTCCATAATTTCCGTATGGCCGCTGCATGAAGCAGCTTGGACGGCCGTGCCGTATTTTCCGCCTGCAATAGGGGTGTTACCGTTCGAATAACTCGTCAATGAAATCAAAATGAGATTGAACTTTACTCTAACCTTGTATGTTCACATCTGCACCGTTCTCAAGGAGCAATTGGACAATCTGCAGGTCTCCTGAATATGCAGCTGCCTGGAGTGCAGTGCCATACTCGCCCCCTGATATTCACAACATTGACCAGTCGTAAAAAAAGTGCAACTGCGTGCTCACGTTCAATATTAGGGTTCGCGCCGTATGTCAGAAGCAGCCTAACAATCTGCAGATCTGCATGAAGTGATGCTGCCTGAAGTGGCGTGCAGTCTGTGCCGTCTTATAGTACGATCCTCAGCGTCAACGGCTTCTCACAAAGCACACTAGACTCTCACCTTCAATATTCGGATTTGCACCATACACCAAAAGCATTCCAGTGAACTCCGCATCTCTCCGGTCCGTTACGGCAAGAATCAAGGCAGTTAAATACTTGGAACCTGCCACAATGTTCTTAGCATACGCATGCGGCGCAAACATCAAAATCTTACCTTCTGCCCTCACGTTGACATATGCTCCCCTCCGAACCAAATTCCGCAGAGCTTCTGTAGGTGCCTGCCAGCGTATCGCATTCTGCAGTAATGATGTGAAATTTCTGCGAGAACCGAAGACTCGTAGGTCACGCAGGGGAAGCACTAACAGAAGCATTGCAAGAATTTGGCCGAATGACCAAAGGGACTCGCCTGAACTTCGCAGGGCTTGGTTGGCTCGAAGTGTGAGTTCAATATTGATGATAAACACCAGATTGATTGCGAAAAGAAAGACCATCCCAACGATGACGGGGACTAGAAAGGGATTATACCACGCTTCGAATACCCAAAGGCTTCTGTCGACGAGGCCCTTTGAATGGGATTGCGTGAGACCGATTTTCGCATTGGACTCCTGTGTACCCCGAAAGTTCCGCTTCGACGACGGATCAAATTTGTGGGCGTAGTATTTGCCGTGGAATGCCCTGTAAACGAAAAGCATCGTAACGAAACTAGCCAACGGCAAGAGCAAATTGGACCCCGGCATCAGGAATGTCGAGTAAATTATGAGTGAGCATATGCGCAATGTGTTCGATCCTAGTGGAACATGCTTGCCCAAGAGGACGTAGGACGATAGTTGTACGGCGCAAGCGTCTGCACCTGTCGCAGTGCCGAAGGAACTCGGGTCGCTCCAGAGCCATATCCCGAAGGCCGACATCATCGAGAGGTGAAGAGAACCAAGGAGAGCGATGGCAACATCGCCCCTCACTTCAACCCTGAAGATGGCAGAGAATAAAGATCTCTGTTCGATTTCGGTATCTATGTATTTCTCGGCTTCAGTTTAGAGGATTACTGGTGGAATTTTTCTTACTATGTTTCTTGTTATTTTCGGCACCATGGTCTTTGGTTTTTTGCGCTTCGAACTCATGAATGAATATGTTAATTCCAAGCAAGAATTCACACACCCTTCTCAGCGGAGGAAATTCCCCCAGAAAAATAGGACTTGATGTGCTTCCACGCGGAAAACAAGTCGGAGCTGATCTGTCGTGGTCCAAGCTGACTCCTTTGCTGGATGTAGAGTAGAAAATAGATGAAGGTGTTCGTATTGTTCATCCAGGCTAAATTGAGAACGATGTTGGCGTAGAAGGCGGATACAGGCACTTCAACCTTCAGAGCCTTCGCCTCGACCATGGCGGAGATCAAAATGGAAAACGCGGTGATGAGAATTGTGGATGACTGGGTCGCTACTGCCTCTAGTTCGTACTGAGCCACTTCTCCGTCCCAGAGGGCTGATATCGCCGGAACAAAGCCGAGCAGAGATTGTACGTAGATTGCTGCGCGGACGCCGATTCCAGAAAGTTCTGGATTAGCGAGGATGCCTTCGCCATCATTGCATAGAGGGTCGATGCTCATAGTGGATGAGAGAGGCAGAATGGATGCTGGGAGCACTGGTAGAACAATTAAGTATCTGTGGATATCGCGGGAACTTGACAGCATTCGAGTTATCCGTCAGTAATTCCCGGACACGACGGACCCGGGTAGCTCCAACGATTGGCTATGCTGTCCCGTCTCGGTGCTAGTCGACACAGTTTGCGAAACAGGAACGAGACGGATAATAGCCTCCTGTCCTGTCGATCCGCAGACATTGAGGGCCGAAGACGTCGCCACTTCCTCGCGCGACCGCGAGCGAACAATTTGATTGTAAAACCTAGCTCCACTTGCCGTGACTTGAACTTCTCTTGCTAATAGAGGAATGGGACGTACTGTGGGGCCTTGTGGATCTGTGTGATTTGGAAGTCAATGTCCGTTCAGAACGGTGTTGGAATACAGTGCATCCTCCTGAATTCGCATTCCGGGATGCTCCTAGTCCACAGTCAAAGAAAGAAAAAACCATAAACATCGAATGAACAGCTCATTCCAAGTTGTTAGTTAATTGAGGTCCAGATAGCCAGCAAACTGAGCCCAGCGTCCGAAGCCAGATCACAGTACGCCGAAGTTTGAGACAAGAGTGACACCAGTCCGAGCTGCGCATGTGATATTTATTATTGAATGTTGTTTTCCCATCACACCTTCCCAATTTCAGTTTTCCTCCTACTTCACCCATGGATTCGAGAGCCCTCGCAACTGACCCTATGTTGCGACTAGTGATGCAAGGCTCCCTCACTCAGCGAGTCACTCCTCATCATCACTTACATAATTGGCTGAAGACGCTCTGAAGCGTCGAAGGTGATCGCCTCTTCAAAGCGGGGAGTTTCAAGGCCGCGAAGGCGTTGTACTTGCAGGAGGCACGCAAAATCGTGGGTGCCGGATATCAAATTCCAGGAACGCCCGGGAAGGACGGGGGAGGCGTCAAATCGGATTTGTATATCAAGCTGAATATTTTCAAGCTTACGAACCTCATGGGCTGTTGTGTGGGGATGGCTAAATGTCTTCGCCGCGAGAACAATATTGAGATGGTATGGTGGATATTTGATCGCCCGAATCGCGATTATTCAGGCGCCCCCATAGGCTCTTGCGTGGTGCGAAGAAATCAGGGTTTTGCACCGGAGTTGCTATTATTTATCGCCGCACGCGTTACACGGAAAGTTTGAGGAATTTACAATTCAGTACTCCATCTCATAGGGTTTTTTAGATTGGACGGATTACATGCCGGATATTCCGCCACTCTCGTTCAACAACTCTTCGGGCCTCTGCTTGGCATCGGAGATCTTCGCATCCTTAGGCAACTCAGGAACCGCGGTAACCCGTCGCTGGGTCGCCCTCACGTCGACGATAAGCCTCCCACAACATCACCAGACGCCGGAGTTGAAGTCTGTTCTAAATGTTGACCTCATGTCAAAACAATTCGAACTGCGTCATCCTGATCCGCAGGCGACACCGAACCGCGCTGTTACTGTGCCCGAATTGCAAGTACGTGGTTCGTGGAAACGTCTACAGGTGCGCACTCTAGGCGGCGTTACGGACGGACGGGAAAACTTTTCGAGCTGGATATGGAACAGTACGGTTCACAAGTTCTGAATCGAGATCGTACTCACAGTTGCGAATACAGGCCAGTTGTATGTCGCTGGCGGCAGACAGACAAGTACCGGCCCTTGGTATCGCGACATGTGGGCTCTCGATCTCTCGAAACTAGATGCATGGCGCAAACTGCCGGACTATCCGATCCCTGTGCAGACATCAGGGATGTTTCTTGGGTGGAATATGCTCGTCTATCGCGATAAGGCAATTCTCTTCACTGGGCGCCCCACAGTTGATACCTTTGACCTTCGCTCGGAGACGTGGGGTTCGTTCCAAACGACCTATTCGTCTACTCCCGGTGACATCGAAGCTGGGGTTGTCGATAACTGGCCCTATCCTGGGAAGATCTGCACCGACGCGACGATGCAAATTCTTAATGATAAACTTTATGTATTTGGCGGCCATCACAGGACGACAAATATGGGCTCTAATCTCTTCATGGAGCTCGATTTGGTGACGCGGAAATGGCGCCGGCTCAGTGGAACGGTACGCGTTGCGCTGCATGGCGACTATTCCTGCCCTGGGCCGCGAAAAAGCGCTTCCAGCTGGGTGAGTGAGGACAGGACGCGGATTTATCTGGTCTTCGGGTCGTTTGATCGGGAGGCCGCCAAGTCCCATGGCGAGCTCCACGGAGCCGACGAGGCGTACGGATACCCAGATTTTTGGAGCTGGAGTGTGGAGAAGGAGACGTGGAGACAGGAGAGGATGTCGGGCAACCCGCCGTGTGCTCGTACGGAGGTGGCTTGTGCATACGTGAGTGCTCGACACAACTCACCGATTACACGGACTGAACGAATCGAGGAATCAGAACGAGAAACTGCGCAAGACGATCATATTCGGAGGGTATCACCCTTCTTTGACGACCCTCATCCCCACACCGGGACGAGAAACCATGTTCCAGTACTCCTACTTCGCCGACACCTTCATCTACGACATGGCGCCGTCCCCTGTCGCCGTCGCTGCGGATGCCGAGCCCACATTGTCTGCGCCCAAGTGGAAGCAAGTTCTCACGCCAGGTTTTCCAACCTACCGGTGCCAGGCGCATCTTCAGTGCGATCCTATCACTGGGCGGACATACATGTTTGGAGGCTGGACCAACTGCCAGTTTATCCCTACGCGCACAAAGTTGATGTCGCGCAGTTTCGGAGATTTGTGGGAATTGCGGGTGGATATGGACGGTGGCCATTTCGAGGAAGTTGATATCGAGGACGAAGCACGCGTCGCCAAGGCTGGGCCATGGCAAAGGTGCTTTGCGTGTGCGTCAGCCGGGCCGTGGAAAAAATGTGGAGGTACGTCTTATTCAGAATTGAACTTGAACTTCGCTGTCCGCCGACACACGCATCTATTCTAGGCAGCTGCAAGGGCCGCGTTTTCTTCTGTGGGACCGCATGCTTGCGCGAGGGATGGAATGAGCACAAGAAGCTTCATCAGTGCCGCAAGGCGTAGATAGGTTGCAACACGATCTAATCTATCGTACAGAATCTCCAGACACGACTAATAGCCGATTGAATCTCAAGTATATTCATCAGCCGCTGCATCTCAGCGAGACTCGGAGCGAACTCATAATGAATCCTTCAGAAGACACGTTCGTAAGCCGACATCAGTGCGTGGTCATTTTCTCTTCAACCGCTGTAGCTCGCAGACAGCGCCGTTTACTTGAACAAGTTCAAGAATGCCGAGATTATAAAGGAGCAGAACCTTCGGAGCTTTTCAATAATGTCACGAGCCTTCCCTCCTGCCGCCGGCCCTTGCGACCCGAATTCCAACCACAGTTCCGGAGTATGAAGACGGCCTCATCGCATAAGCACAAACGAAGTTCACGTCGATGTCATTTTGAATTCCCGAACGGCAGAAAGTGTGTTCATTTGGTTGGTGAATTCTTGAACGGTTGACTTGAAATGGTGACCCCATTATGCGAGGGCGTCGACCCTTGGACGCACACGCAAGTACCGTTCATCTTCGCCTGGTGGATCTCCCCCCCCGTTTGATCATTTCCTACACCAACACGCTTATGTTCACCGTCAATTCGAGTGCCACGACGCCGTGTCGCCCAAGGACTCCCCGGCTCGACGCACCGTTGGCATTCCTGCAAGCCGCCGCTGAGCAACGCTCAAGGTCTCAATTACAGGCGAATCGGTGATTATTCGCCGTGGATTCCCCGCACAACAGCGGAAACTTGCGGCCTTGCCCAAACCAGCTACATACTCGGATCCCCGTCTCCCGTGTGGGGGCATGTGTTTATGCTCAAGCGCTCGAGTCTACTGCGCCCGCCCCAAAAAATCGACTCCCCAAAGAAAAAAAATTCACATGTCGCGCAATTCAATAGACGCATTCAGCATGATCTTCTCATTACTCTACACGGTTAAGCGGCCGCGGCCAAGGTCTATTCAAAAGCTACTTATAGGGGTGTCTATTTTATTTATGTGAATGAAATTGTAGTCTAGGAGGTCGACCGATAGAATGTATCGTATATGTGCTGAGGCGCAGAGTGTACCAGTGTACATGTCCGTGTACAAGATGAGTAGAATGAACGACCGAGGCGATAGGAACCAAGAAACCGAGGAACCAAAAGGAGTGTAGTATGTGGAAAGAAAAGACAAGAAAAAAGAGATGGGGAATATGGTATGTATGTACAACGGGTATGACGTGGGCGAGGATAGTACAATGGTCATTGGTCAATGAATCAGAGAATGTCGTGAGGGGAGTACAATATGGGAGAACACAGAGAGTGGCGATATGCAGGCACTGGCGTGTGTGTGGTCGTGAGGGAAGGAGACACAAGGCAGAGCACTGAACAGAGCAATCGAAAGCAAAGCGACGTCCATCGAAGCTGCTCATGGCGAGGCGTAGGACCAGAAGCTGAGCGCTGAGCGGGGGTTATCCATCCACCTCCATCCGCCCGCCCCCCTCCTCTCGTTCTCGTTCCCGTCCCCTCTTCCGCTCCCTCACGTCCCTCTCCCTCACGTCCCGCTCCCTCTCCCGCACATCCCGCTCACGCTCGTCCTCGCCCGGCGCAGGCGTCGAATACCGCGACGACCCCAAACTCATCCCGCCCATCCCAAACCCCGGACTCGGCGCCCCCGACCCATACGCAGGACTCGCCCCCGACCCAGAAGCATACGCAGGACTCGCCGACCCCGCGTACCCATACGGACTGGCAGGGCTGCGCGCCCCCGACCCCGACGTCGACGCGTACCCCGGGCTCCGTGGCGGGCCCGGCCACGCGGGTGTCGCACCCGTCGCCCAGGCGTGCTCGCCGTGCCCGTCAGGTAGGGCGAGGCCGTCCATCCCGCGCTGGATGCCCACCGTCCGCAGGCGGTCGACCCATCTGCCACGCGCATCAGTCAGTTATCACACACACCAAGGAACGGAATTGAGAAGAAAGAGAGACTCACGCATCCGCCCGATCCAAACTATCCCCCACCACCGCCGTCACACCACGCATCATATCGAGGCTCTCCGTCGCCAGCACCAACACGCGCTGCGCCGCCGCCAGCGCCTTCCCCGCTCCACCGGTGCGCCCCCACTGGCGCTCGCCACGGACCCACGCCTACTATGCCCATGCAGCGGCCGCAAATGCGCGTGCGGGCTCCCCGGCGCAGACGCCGTCGGGCTCGACATCGCGTCCCCTCCGCCACCCGCCCCAGTCCCACGCTGACTCCGCCCCGCCCCGCCCCTCCTCGTCGTCGTCCCCGCCGCCCACGTCGAGCTCCCCGCCGCGCCAGGACTCACCGCTCCCCACCCACCGCTACTCCCACCCGCACTACTCGCACCACCCCCGCCCTCCGCACTAAACCGCTTCGGCAAGTCGAGTATAAACCCCCGCACGCGCCCGCGCGCGGGCTCGGGCAGCGCCCCGCCGGCGTATTTCGACACGACGCCGACGACCTGCCTGATCGTGTGCACGATGTCGCTGCGCAGGTGCGAAAGCGTGCGGAGGTGGTCGGGTGTCAGCTCGGGTGGAGGGGGCGGGTAAGCGTCGTCGTCGGCGTCCCTTGTGGTGGAGGTCGCAGGCGGAGGAGGCGGATGCAGGGACGCGATAAAATCCCGCAGGATAAGAATCTGCGCGTCAATGTGTTGCGTGGCGTACTGCAATGGAGTCAGTCAGCATTGTGAAACTTGCAAAGAAATCGCGGTCACCTGCAACCAACTCAAACAATACCGCAACCGCCTCATGCTCTCATCGCTCAGCGCCGCGCTCAGACCTCCCGCCTCGAGCAACACCGCCTGCCACCGGCTGCGCTGCGCCACCGCTACCTGGTGCTCGTCCCCGTCCCTTTCCCTCTCCCGTTCCCTTCCCCTTTCCGTTTCCTGTTCCATTTCCGTTTCTCGTTCTTGTCCCCGTTCTCGTTCCCTTTCCGTTTCCCGTTCCGCGCCTCGTCTCGAGGTGGATCGCAACCCTACACCAAGACACACAACATTCGTCAGCTCAGCTCAGCTGGACACACGGACAGACGAGCGCACCTGAATCGCGTCCCGTAGCGTGTGCGTGGTGGGGCTTGGGCTTACTCCGCCCGAGAGGCGGCGGCGGGCCCGGGGCCGCGACGAACGGGGACGTCGCTGGCAAAAGGGAGGTGTCAGCGTACGCAGCGAGAAGGTAGGGAACGAAACCCAAACACAAACCTTCCAACCACCCCGGAACGCGCGCCTTGCCTCTTCCATCCTGCTCCCCTTCGCGCCCACCTCACCCTCCTCGTAATCGTACTCGTCCTCCCGCTCATCCGCACCCCACCGCCGCTTTCCCCCTGCTCGCCGCCCACCCTCGTCTTCGTCCGCGCCATACGCATACCCACCCCTCCGCCTCGTCTCGTACGTCCCCTCCCGCTCCACCTCCACACCCCCATCCAGCGTCTTCTTCTTCTTCCTCCCGCCTGTGGTGGTGGGGGTGACAAGCGGCGGTGGAGGTGTAGAGGCCGGGGCGCGGCGGTATTTGTCGAGCTGCGGGGTGATAAATGAGTCAGTTAAAGAAGGAGGGTGGAGAGGGTGAAGGGAGGAAAGGTGGAGGTGGAGGCGAAGAGGAGGGGCGAAGAGGGAGAATGGCGACGAGAAACAAAAATAACATAAAAGGACGACCACAGAAAAAAAGGGAGAACGCGCAGGTCAGTGCAGCGTAAGGTTACAAGGGAGGAGGGCAAGGGAGGAGGGAAGGAAGGAGAGCTGGGAGCGAAGACGACCCTCCCTTTCCGGAGTCAATTTATCAGGGCGTGTCAGCGCCGTGAATAACCCGCAGCACAAATACATGCATACGGGTGGCGTTTGGAAGTACGCAGGCCGGCACAAGCGAAAACAAAAATAAAAGACGGAAAAACGCCCAAGGCATCTCCACCAAGAAAATGAAGATGGAAATGTCGAGGCTCGGTGGCGTCGTCCCGTCCCCAAACCGCACGTCGGCGAGCAATACAAAAACAATCCCATGTCGCGCACGCGCGAGAAGCAAGTGATGATGAGATGAGATGAGCCGCCAGGACGCTCAGACAGCACGACAGGAGGGAATGTTATGAATTCCCTCATCGAACGGCCTAGGAAGGAAATCACGGCGGACGCAGAAGAGGCTTGTGCGAGTTCGTCATGCGGGATTCGTTAGGGAAGGAGGGGGCAAGGACGGCGACGAGAGACAAAACGAAGGGCCTCCCCTCCCAGAAAAAGAATTCAAAGACAAGTAAAAAGAAAAAGAAAAAAAGGCCGCCCCAAAAACAAGAAGAAAAAAACGAGAACGCGCAGCACATCTGCACGCACAGGAGCTGCACCCGCGAAAAAGCGCAAAATGCAGGGTCAAGCCAGTCCCGTCTCCAATCCGGTCTCCAGTCTCCGATCCAGCGCGCAGCGAGAGTGGGAGAAGGATACGGGGTAAGGGAGAAGGGTAATGGCAAGGAGGGAAGCATAGGAGCGAATACGACGCTCCCCCAAGAGCAAGTAATCGGCGCGTCCCACGTACCGCGATGCGGCGCGGAGCGCTCGGAGTACATGCGTGCATGCGCAGGGATGACCAAGAGAGGGGAAGTAGGCAGGTAGGAGTGAAACGAAACAGAAAAATGCCAAAGCACCACGAAACAAAATGAAACGAGATGACGAAGCGCGGCGTCCCCGAGTCGAAAATCGCGTACGTCGGCGCAAGGGAGACACACGGGAGAAAATCACATGTCGTGTCGCGCTCGAGGGCGAGAATCAAGTGCGAGGAATCTCGATGATGAGATGAGATGCGATTAGATGGGCCGGCCGACGAGACGAGCCGCGCAAGGGAGGAGCCGTCGTTCGTTCGTCCTCCGCGAGCGTCGAGGACGTGATGGGGAGGACAACGCCACCATAACCGACGCCAGACGCCAGATGCCAGAGCGTGAGAGAGGCTATGAAAGCCGCGGGGCGCAACAAAAGCAGCCAGGAAGGGAACAAAGGCGGGGATTCCAAAGGGCAGCAAGGGAGAAGAAAACGAAGAGAGTACGCACCCTATCGAGCATCCCACCCGCGAACTCGTCTATGCGCTCTCCCGAGCCGGCAGGGAGAAGACTCGTCCCGTGCCGCAACGACGAGCTCACCAGCGACGACGTGTACTGCGTTGCGTTGATTATACACCAACTCGACGAAAAGGAGGCCTCGACACACCTGTACTACACGCGAATTCGTTTTGGCCGTATCGTACACACGGAGAGCACCGCTGACAAGCGGCAAACTCTGCATACGCGCGAGTGAGGGGTACCGCTCCGTCTCTGCATCCATAGGAACCACCTCGGGGGACCCCGTCGCATCCTGGTCGTTGTCAGCATCCTCCTCGACGAGCGGAGGGGTATGAGGCGGCGAATCGGCAGGGTGGGTAGAGGGGAGACTGAGGGACAGGGCCGGGGTGTGTGTGGTGCTGGTTGTGTTGCTGTGGCCGCTGCGCATCTGGCCCAGGGCGCGGACGGCGATGCGGACGTCGTCCTCCATCTCCAGGCTGTCGATGTCCATCGAGGTGAGATGTGAATTATTTCCCAGTCGCGCATGTGTTTTTTTGCCAGGCATGTGATTCACTGATCCCCATTTTAGACGCTCGATGGCCGCGGCGTACAACGCTGATTAATGTATGTGCATGTTTGCTCGAAGCAAACAGTCAGCCACTTGTCTTGCGCGACCTCCTCGACATACTCGACTCCCGTCAATGCAAATAACCGCCTTATATGCGCGCCGTACCCGCCCAATGCGCGAATTGAGGCTGCCTCACGGTGAATTGAAGAAACCCGGTGCATTCCAGATCAGTTTCTTCTAGGTGCAAGGTGCGTGTCGAAAGTTTGCTGGCTTTAACTTGCGCTCACATCGTCCTCTCACTGCTCATTCAGACCTTTGACACCACGAAACACTACAAACGCGTCCACAACAGCCCGGTTTTGCGTACAGGCGCCCCGACAGTGCAGGGGCATCTACGCGCCAGAGATACCAGCAACACCTTCAAAACTAAGCGCGAGGTCGATTAGTCGTCACGGAGGAACCTTTTCATACCCGGGGCCGTTGTACTCAAAGACGAATACCGACTTTCCTCGCGGTTTTGAGAACGGTATGGCTTCAATTCAATGCCATTCTCGTATTACATCTAAGCCTTTATCTAAGAAACCCGCTCTTGTCTGTCAAGAAGGCAGCCGGCAATCCAAGTCCAGCGCACTTGCCGTCTCTGCGGTGAGCGTCCGGCCCACTGGCGCGTGCACACCGTGATGCAGATATTACGCTGCATTCGAGGAGTGACCGCATCCCAGTACGCCCGTCCTTGGATATAATTTGCATATTCTGACTTGTTTCCAGGTTATTTCCCGTCTCCTTACACAATTAGGTCGACCTGTGTGCGACGTGTATTTGCGCAGGAAGGGGAAAATACTACCAAATTCTACTCACATATTCTCGCGCAGACGGCGGGGAGCCCAAGTCGGGCGTGCGATTGCAGGCGACGTGACGGTGCTGCGCCACTCAAGCTTGAGCGCGCGTATGGACCACCTGATCCGGGGGGTCTTTTAAGGCGTAGTCTCCATTCCGCCGTGCACGCCCCGCCCGACACTTCGCCGGGGAGCTGTTTAGTGGGAGCGCGCTTCCATTTTTGACGGGGGCTTGCTGCGAGGCACAAGTCGGGTGATGCCGCGGGGCGGAGGGGGACGTTTTGGGTGTTCTGCTGTGAGTAATTTTCTTTACATCCTCCACTCCAATTCAGCCCTAACAAAGTCTATTCGATTTATATGCTACGCAGGCCCACCCATGCCCCGTCGCCAACGCCGGCGGCGTGGGCTTCTCCAGCGAGATCTCGTGTTGGTCTCGATACGGGGTAGCTACATGAACGGTATAGAGTCGTGCATCTGCAGAATTACATGCGCGCGCGGCGTTGGCATCGCCTAGGACGGATGAGCGTCGAGCGTGTACGGACAGAGTCGCCAGCACGTAAGATTCGACGGTCCGTGACAATGGGGAGGTGTACTTAGGCGGATCCAATGGGATCGCGTCTGTGTCCTGAGACGCACAGTTGATTGATTGATTGGGCTTCGTACAATCCCAGTACTACTGGTTTCTCTCTCTTTCTCTTCGTAGTCGCTGAAAACTTTTAATGCACGATCTTCCCGTTCATTAAGCTCCCATCTTCTGATATACATCAGATTTACGAGTACACCTCGAGGCGTTATCACACGTCTGTCTATTTCTGAACCGAAGTATGTCACAGCGAGTGACAGCTGTGTGGTACCCATCTCTCTTCCTCCCACCATGTCCTCGACGAGTTCCTCCAATGCAGGTGCATCCAGGCCCTCTCAAGAGGGAGCTGGAGAACCACAGAATCAATCCAAATCTATGGCTTCATCGAGACCAGGACCCCAGCCATACCAAGATAGCAAACCCCAAGTAGTCAATAATTACTACACATCTATCTCTGGTAAGTACAAGGAAATCTGCCGGAAGGTTTGTTACTCATTTTGCCTAGGTGGCCAGGAGGCAGTGGTGGTGAAGGGGTGTAGATGGTGGTGGTGGGGGCACGGGAGAGGGCCCTGTTGTCCATCAACATTTCCCCACTTCAGCTGCAGTGCAGGCTTCTCGAGTTCTCAACCATTGTCCTCCACCATCCAGAATCTTTCATGGACGCCAGACAATTTTGAATGCTATGCATCAGTTCTTTGCTCAAGATACCCAAAAACAGAAGATCTATGTGCTATATGGACTTGGTGGTGCTGGGAAGACACAGATTGCCCTTAAGTTTATTGAAGAATGGACTAGGTGAGTTCTGATCCAAGTTTGTCCCAGGAGAGAAACTGAGTTTGAGTTTAGTTTCACTGACCGACTTCTTGTGGATGCAAGCACTACAGAAACTATCAGAACAGGC
This sequence comes from Mycena haematopus, assembly GCA_029281435.1. Lineage (NCBI taxonomy): Eukaryota > Fungi > Basidiomycota > Agaricomycetes > Agaricales > Mycenaceae > Mycena > Mycena haematopus. The sequence continues at coordinate 24,845 of JARJCV010000441.1, forward strand.
TTACAGAATATAGCTACTGCTAAGGAATCTGGGAACTCATGGCAAGAGGCACTAGAGTGGCTTCATAACAACCAAGACAATTGGCTGCTGTTCTTTGACAATGCTGATGATCCTGCAATCAATCTCAACCAATTTTTGCCCAAATGCAATCATGGCAACATTATGATTACATCTCGGAATCCCAATCTCCGAGTCTACGGAGCACATTCTCATGTTTCTGATATGGAGGAGTTGGATGCTGTGGCATTGCTACTAAAGAGTGCCAACCAAGATATGTCACCATCTACCAAACTGCTGGCTCTGGAGATTGTGAAGGTGAGTCGTCAAATAGCATTCCTACATTTTATATAATAGTACCAAGGCTTTATGGTATCTCCCTCTGGCAATTGTTCAAGCTGGAGCATTTATCTCGGAATCTGGAACTCTCAACACTTACTTGGATCTATTTGCAAAGAACCACACTGAGCTGCTGAAGACAAGGCCAACACAGACTCATGACGACTATAAAAGTGCAGTATATACAACATGGGAAATGAGCTTCAGCAAACTCAGCCCCCAGCTGCGATGTTCCTGCAGCTCTGCTCATTTCTTCATCGAGATGATATCTTTGAGGAGATTTTTAGCAGAGCCGCAACTTATGCTAAGAAATTCTGTAGCCAACCTCAACACAAACCAAAAGAACTGCACAAACTCAAATCCAAGTTTACCCGAGTTTTCTCTCCTAGCAGTTCTCAACCTGAAAGTTCATCAGAGAATGAAATGGCAAAAGCCAGAGAATTTCTTTCACACTTTGTGGGACCAACTGGAGAGTGGGACTCTCTCCAATACTTGAAACTCACCAATGAGATCAAAGCATATTCCCTCATCAACTATGATGCAGAGAAGAAATCATTTTCTATCCATCCCTTAGTGCATAGCTGGAGTCAGACTACACTATCTGATCAGCAGTTATATCATTTATGCATGGGTAATATATTGGGCATGTCAATTTATGAAATCCCTTGCCACAATATACAACTTGCAAGTTTGAGATTGGTTTCTCATGTGGACTCCTTGAAGCAAATTATCCCCAAGCTGACCACCAATTTTGCACTAGGGTATGCAACTGTATATTATTATGTTGGACGGTATACAAATGCAGCAGAACTTGAGTTTACTGTGTTTGAGCAACGGAGGAAGCTTCTTGGTGATGATCATTTGGACACCCTGTTGGCTATGAATAATCTTGCAAACACATATGACAGTCTGGGCCAGTTTGAAGAAGCTGAAAAGTTATATGTTGTGGTGCTGGAAAAGCGGAGGAAGCTTCTTGGCGATGACCATTTGGACACCCTGCAGTCTATGTATAATCTTGCATTTACATATAACAACTTGGGCCGGTTCGAAGAAGCTAAAAAGTTATATGGTGTAGTGCTGGAGAAGCGGAGAAAGCTTCTTGGCAATGACCATTTGGACACCCTGCTTTCTATGCACAGTCTTGCATTCACATATAACAACTTGGGCCAGTTTGAAGAAGCTGAAAAGTTATATGTTGTGGTGCTGGAAAAGCAGAGGAAGCTTCTTGGCGATGACCATTTGGACACCCTGCAGTCTATGTATAATCTTGCATTTACATATAACAACTTGGGCCGGTTCGAAGAAGCTGAAAAGTTATATGTTGTGGTGCTGGAGAAGCGGAGAAAGGTGCTTGGTGATGACCATTTGCACACCCTGACTTCTATGCACAATCTTGCATTTACATATTCCAACCTAGGCCGGTATGTAGAAGCTGAAAAGTTATATGTTGTGGTGCTGGAGAAGCGGAGAAAGCTTCTTGGTGATGACCATTTGGATACCCTGACTTCAATGCACAATCTTGCATTTACATATAACAACTTGTGCCAGTTTGAAGAAGCTGAAAAGTTATATGTTGTGGTGCTGGAGAAGCGGAGAAAGGTGCTTGGAGATGACCATTTGGACACCCTGATGTCTATGCACAATCTTGCATTCACATATAACAACTTGTGCCAGTTTGAAGAAGCTGAAAAGTTATATGTTGTGGTGCTGGAAAAGCAGAGGAAGCTTCTTGGTGATGACCATTTGGACACCCTGACTTCTATGCACAATCTTGCATTTACATATGATGACCTGGGCCGATTTGAAGAAGCTGAAAAGTTATATGTTGTGGTGCTGGAGAAGCGGAGAAAGGTGCTTGGTGATGACCATTTGCACACCCTGACTTCTATGCACAATCTTGCATTTACATATTCCAACCTAGGCCGGTATGTAGAAGCTGAAAAGTTATATGTTGTGGTGCTGGAAAAGCGAAGAAAGCTCCTTGGTGATGACGATCCACACACACAGCGTACTATGAAATATCTCTGTAATACATATCGCAGTCTGGATAAACAAGCAGAGACAGCAGAACTTGAAAAGCTCATTCATTGAGAAGGGGTGGAGTGGGCTGTTCAACTCAATCATTAGTACTCCCATACTTTTTGCCTGCAGCAACCCACCATTCAGTTGTATACCCTATACTTTTTCTCTGATACCCGTATCTAGCAGTGCTTTGAAACTGATATGTTCAATGTAACATGTTCCAGTAGTTGGCAGATACCAGTAGTTACTACTAGCCACATCTGTTCCTGAATTTATACCGTCAGCTTTCTATATGCTTTCGCAGTATTTGGCATATTTGCCCTCAGTGAAACAACGGCCTTGCACATGGAAAGACCCTTGTGTCACTATTTTATTTGCTTCAGTTCCCGAGGCGGCAGCTAGCCCTCAAAGATGTGACCCCAAACTGGTAAACTCTGGCGCGGACTTACCTCTGGTTTTAGTACATACAAATCCCTTGCTGCCGCCGTGCATGCTCCATGATCGAACGAGTTATGAACAAGGTCTATCTCATGCAGGCAACTCTCTGCCGGCGTTCATGTTTCCCTCGATAACTGGGAATCACGTCTGAGCTGGGAGAGACAAAGGAAGGAGAGAGATACGGGAGTCGCGCACGATGGGAGCGCGAGCGGAAGCGTGGAGCGAACAGCTTGAGTGTTGACCAAACGCTTCCGTCGCGTCCCCAGTCGGAAGACTATCTCGCGCGCACGTTGTGAGAGCATGGACAAGGTCTCGTGCGACCCGTGGTCGAGGGAGAATCAAGCACGAAGAAGCAGTCGAGCAGCTCCGGCCCTCTTGAGAGAAGAGAAGGAAGTCCAGAGAGAGTCGAGGTCGGGATGTCGACGGCGAGAGTGTTGAAAGTCGCGTGAGCGGGGAGCGAAAACCTCGAGTGTTGTTGAGTGTTTCGAGTTTGAAGTGCCCAAAGTATTGCATGTCGAACGCCGACGAGGCTCGAGCCTCTACCTCATATGCAGAGGGAGAGGAGACTCGAGTCCTCTCGTCCAACGAGGTCCCAAGGGCACGCTCTGACGCGTCTCGAGAGAAGAGAAGCGGGTGTCGTCCCCCTCACCAGAGTGGGAGGGACTCGAAAGTCCGTTGGAATAGGGATGGGAGCGCTGAGTCCACGACCGGTGCGTGTGCGGGTCGACGCGGTGGGGTGGCGCGAGACGTCCACGCTGAACGCTGACCACGGGAGATCTTGACCGCGAGGGCGGGATCTCGACCGCGAGCGCGTGGAGGTGGGGGCGGGCACCATGCGCGTCGGGACGGATAAGGGCGGGACGTTGCCGGTGCCATTCGCACACGCCTGAGCCCGAGCCAAGTCCGAGTGAGCTTCGAGTCGGGCGGTCCGGGGAGGGGACGTCATCGAGGCCGCATTCCTCGTCGTGCTTGGTGGGGGTGCGGGATGGGGATGGGGCGCTCACGCACATACTGCGTGTGGATGGAGCGTTTGCGTCTGCACGAAACATTCATCAGCACACTCGCGACGCACTTCGGCGCTCGATTTGAAGACACGGTGGGCTGGCGGTGGCGGGGCACGCGGGGGATGGGAGAGCAAGACTGCGTGGGTAGGGCCAGCGAACGAATCCGCGTCTGACGTACAGCAATAAACTCACCATTAGCAAACTCGTTCATTTTCGCGCGCGACGCATCTCCCGCGTTTCAGTCACGCCAGGGTGTCCATTTCTTCTGGGCGTAGGTTAGCCTGTCGTCGGCGCATGACGCGGGCACAAGACCCACCTGCTCGATCTGCACGCGGACGTGGCTCTTCCCGCTGAAGGGGGGGGGGGGTGCGCGGGGTCGGGGTGCGGGAGGAGGAAGACAGTGGAGTCGAGGAGGGCATATTAGACGCGCCTCGCGTTGGCCTCAGCGATGCTGCGCATCTCCCATTTGATGCGGTCGTTTGGGTCGCGAGGACGGCGCAGAGGGATTCTAGGCTCAGTCGTCAGTGAAAGAAGAAAAGAAGGGGAAGGGAAGGAAGGCAGGGAACGGCATCGACCATTGGGCTGAGGCGGGGAATGTCGGCTTCGGCGGCCTAGAGAATGGGGAGGGCGTTCGCGAGGTGGTGAGTTTGGCGAGGCCTTGGAGGGTTTGGGGAGGAGGGCGACGAATTCAGAGGTACACCAGCCTGTGCCCTAGAGGCCTCCCAGTCGCACGGCATGCGTCGCGCTCGAGGGCGGGTCCTGGACGACGGTGCGGAGAGAGGATGCGGGGGCGCCGTCGGTGAGGGCTCCACGTTGAAAGAGAAGGGCAAGAGAGCGCTCAGCGGCGAGAGTCGGGAGGGAGTCGCAAGCGGCATATTGCCGGGCGATGGGAGCGTCGAACGTCGCGAGCGGGGAGCGGAAGTCTCGAGCATCGATGGCACAGAGGGCAGTGGGCTTCGCGTCCCGAGTCGGGAGATTATCTCGCGTATCGGGAGCGGTGGGAGTATCGAGCGTGTTGAGCGTCGCCGAAGAGTCACGGCGTTCTGCCTCATATCCTGGGAGTCGTCCTCTGCATTCCGCCACCGAGGCGTTGACGCGCGACGTTGGGCCGGAAGTCGAGTGAATCGGGAGTCCGGTCGGAATATCGATGGGCGATGGAAGCGACGAGTCCCAAGCAGTGTGCATCGCTCGAGGGACAGAACTCTCCAGCTTCCTCAGCTGGATTCGAGTGTGTAGTCCCACTCGCAGAGTGTC
>JARJCV010000442.1:0-29893 GCA_029281435.1 Mycena haematopus
ACACTAGAGCGCCGAACTCGGGGTCGCGCAATGCAGGCCGTCAGAGATGAGCGATTGAAACTCGGAAAATGTAAGATTCTAGGATTGGATTGACTTGCTCGAAATATATTTTGACGAGGGCGTCCAGCAATCATCTTCTGGAAAGACGTAACTTGCCACTTTGACGGTGAGCTTCTCCCACTGTCATCTTTATCAACATCCATGGTAAAATGGGATAATTCGACCTACAGGTTGAGTGCTCCAGAATTCAGGCGCCGAACACCAACTATGTATGAAGTGTTCCCATTCATGTGGTGCAAAGCGGTTTTGATGAGTTCTACGCTGCTTGACAGCCCGTGAAATCGAGCAGGTTTCTTCGAGTTAGAGATGGTTAAATCGGTCAAGGTGTCTCGCATAGGCAAATGGTCGTATGCATCCACCAATGCACTGTCCTTGGAGAGCCGTCAGGTTCCGAGTCGTCGGCCGACTCGTCTGTGGACGGCGGCTTACGAGAACCGCGAGGAGACTGGGCATGTAGGGCGGCGACCTGTTCCTCCAAACTTCGAGCATACTGCGCAACGACGACTAGTATTTGATGAGAAACATTCGGGTCATGCGAAGTACATAGACAGTGGAGGTTGAGAGAATCGCGGCCACATATTCCTGCGCGGTCTTCGGACTGTCGGTATACGGCGCTCGAGATATTTCGACTGGCTTGATTATGATTACACTATAACTTTAGATCATCGGAACAGCAATTCGAAGTACGCACCTTCACTCGGGCGTGTGTGCACTCAGTACTAGAGGCGATGCAGTTTGTGCATCGGTTGCCGGGCATTTTTGCGCTATCACCTGTCGCGCAGTCGTCACAATGGAGAACTTTCGCAATTGGATGGACTGACACCGAACTATGTTCCCAGTCAGCACTGACGATTGCCAATTCTAGTAGCAGAAAAACACACTCTTCCTCTTCCTGCAGTTATCGCATGAGCCTTGTAATCTCCTTCTCTTCCCATTTTGAGGTTCGGGTGTTTCATGCATCCAGGACGAGGCTGGTCCAACGGAACTCGGTGCCGAGCTTTGTGTATTTATGCAATGCCCGCAGTTTCTGAGATGCGATGCCGCAGTCGCTGGAGTGATCTTGATAACAATACCAGGTATCCGCTAGTGAAGGATCTCGACGACACTCTCGAATGAGGAACCGACGACCGAGAAATCGAGGAGGCGCGAGAAACTCAAGAGAAACTACGCAGTAGACGCCAAGTAGACTTGAAGTAGACGCTGGATTGACGTGACGGCATGATTAGCGCTTTGATCCGGATACGTGGCTGTACAGCCACTTTCCCTATTGGGTCACCTCGTACGCTGGATTTATGGGACGACGCATGATTTCGACAAGGATTCAATCTCGCGGATCTCATCCACTACCCGTCTAATCCGTCGTGCCACTTCCGTATTTTTGTAGGACTTATTCCATGACTCGTCGCCATCTCCGAAGTTGTTCATTTCGCGCCCAGTGTAGGACAGAATTTCAAACGACCCACTCGACAATTTCCACCAGCAGCGTTACCAGTACCTAAGCCCACTTTCCCAAGAGTGCCATGAGACCGCACCCAAAGAGCATCGTGCAGATTGCATACGCCAGTTTGCCGTTGCTGGCATTGATGGTCTCATGATTGAACAAAAACTCATGGGCCAACAGCTGCAGAGAGGTGGGTTAGTGCGGTGCATCGCAGGCTATCTAGCCGCCATACCTCGACCAGCCCGGTGTAGATCAGGATACCCGCGCTGAGGGAGTCCATTACCCCGCTCACGATTGAGGCGGTGGTGCTACCCGGGTTGTACGTCCCCGTAATACCCAATCCGACGGCGATTCCGATGGGTGTGCTGATGCCGTAGATGAAGGCGGCAGTGATGGGCACGTAGTTTAACCGCGGCGGGAGCTTAATGAATGCCAAGCGAGAGCCGAGGCCGAGCCCTTCGAATGTTTCTGAGTGGGCGTGTCGGACATCAATATCAAAGTTTGGGGGAAGGTCGGAGACGTACGATGGAAGATGATGACGACGAAGAGGATCTTAAAGCCTGGGTCTACAGCGAGGGTCAAGCCAATCAAGACACTACGGGAACTGAGTCACTCCGAACAACACAACCAGCACACGGCACGAACCTATGAAGAAGTACCCCGAATTCGAGGATCGCTATCCCGATAATTTGGGCCGCAGCTGAATCGTCCAGGTCGAATTTTTTGTCGATGCCCTGGTGCTCCACGTCCTCCACGTACTTCGCAGCTTGCATGGGCGTGCTCTCCGGACCATGCGCGGCGTGCGATCCAGTATTATGGCCATGTGGGTCTGCGAGTGCAAACGGTAAACATCGTGGTACCGTTAAGGAGCAACTTAACCGACATACCATGGCTTATGTTGATCTTTTGCAGCCGCGCAGTCCCCCATCGAAAGGCGACTAGCTCCAGAATAAATATCGAAAAGATGCTGAGGAGGCACAGCGCGAGGGCGTATGGCTGAGTACCACAATGAGTGGAAGCGGGAGGTGTATTATTGACGACTCACGTATTCAGCCCATGCGGGTGACAAGCAAGGATTGGAGAGTTCATCGAGAGCCGGCGACAAAAGATGTATGAAAGCAGTCGCTATCTGCGACGAACGTAAGTATATGGAGGAGCGAAAGGCTAATGAAGTGGATACGCACAATAACGCCAGACCCAAAATATTTGGCAAACCTGTTGGCGCAGGAGATGTCAGCCAGGGCCCATGAGGAAATTATAGACAACTCACTCGAAGACGGGTTTTGGGAGATGAAGCCATGTCGATCGCTTTGCGAGGATGGGGAACAGCGTACCGGACGTTCCGCACACCCAGATGACAAACACGGAAGCAATGCGCACGCCCCAAAAGGTATTGCCGTTGTCGATATTACCGCACTCGGGACTGGAGTCGGACATTGATAATGGAAGCGGATGCGAGGAAGTACTAGGAGGAGGAAGTGAGCGGGGTTTTAATGAGAGAAGACTGTGGAGGTTCTCCTTATGTTCAGATGGCGGATGGGAGCACCCGCGCAGTCGTCGTAAATTTAGAATTCACGTTCTGACCATGAGGAAAATCTATCTCGCCGGAAGTCCGTGCGAAGGGTAGATATGGCTTTGACCAAATCAGCTTGACTTTGTGTGGGAGGGAACCTTCAGAGACTCACAATTGGCAGCCGGAAGTATATTTTTGAAAGACTCACCCGGGGAGATAAGTAGGACATTATCTGAGGTGGAACAAGGGCGGCCAGCTAGCGTTGGCCTATTGAAACCCATCGGGGTATATATCATTGGAAACGTGGCAGCCGCCAGAAATTGGCTCCAATGATATTAAACGGCCCGAACGTGTAGAAGCTATGAGCTTTGACAGGATGCACTCAGCTGTACTGCTTCAGCGAATCCACTGCCGAGTACACTATGATGTGAGGCTGGGCGCCGAGCTGGTACCCTGGACGATTCGACCAGCGACTCGGATTCAGGAATCAATTTTGGCTTGGAGACTTAGGAGTGCGCGAGGGTCAACACGAGACCCAGGCGGAGCGCTTGTGAAGGTCAGTCAATTTCAGAGACTAAATGAGAGAATAAGAGGCTTCCAAAGCGATCTTTCTTCGCCAGCTCGATGTGCTCGAGAGAACGAACGTCGAGGTTTGTTGAGAGAATGGATCAGTGGCAGTGTAATTGCAACTACCCGTTTCGGGCAGTTTCTGATCCCGCCACCGATTCACCCATATCTCAATGAGGGCTGCACAGATTGATATGAGAGATAAAGATATAAGTTAAGGCCATATTTTCTCAAGTATCGGTGAAAAAAAGTCGGGAAATATTTCATAGCTGGCCATGCGACAATAGGGGCTACTATCCCAATACGGGAGCTCGTCCGATCATGATGCCGTCTGATTCAAACAACACCACCTACTCTCCTTTCCACCACCATCCATTTTCCAAGGCTCATGTCTCGTTTTTAGCCATCTGTCTCCACCGTATCGCAAGGTCACTTGAATCTCATCCAAATTCTTTTGCGTTCAGCCAAGTGAACCCAGTCCGTATCCTTGGTGTTTCCAATTCCTGTTTCCGATTCCAATTTTACACTCCCTTTACTAGGCTTCGAGCCCTGTTTCCTCTTTTTCCTCCTTCTAACTAAAATGTCTTTTGACCCCCTTTGTCCCAATTGATTCTCGCTGTGGTGAACCAGGTCCAGGCATTGCTGTAGCAACTTCGTCGAGCCCCGTTTTTTGCTTTTACTTTCCTCCCTCTAGGCGGTTCTGTTTGAATGCAAGAAACTCTCGCTCTCGCTCGCACCCCTAATCGTCGTTCTTACGGTCCACGCCCCATCTTCACCGACCCGCATCAAACTCTGCCGACCTTCCATCTGATCTTCAGCACTGAATCCCATTTCTAGCAGATTTATCCGACGTATACAGAACTCCATAACGCAGAGCGCGCGCCAGCTTTTTACTACACAACACCCACACCTGAGTCCTTACGCCTCGGAGCGCGCAGGCCATGTGCATTCCGCGTGGTCGGTATATATGCGTATACGGCTCTTGCGGCGTATGCATATGTTTTCAATCGCGGAAATGCAACTGCTCAATAGGATTATTGACTGCTTCCTTGGAAGTCCCGGATCTGTACCGTGAGTCAGAGTTGCAATCGCCTGGATCGAATTGATTTTGGGAATAGCCCGAGGACCTCGATTGGGTCCTGCACTGTCCATCATGGTTGGCTAGCCTCACGCACAACTCGGAAATGGGGTCGAGGTGTACCCTCAGTGAAGGTAATACGCTATTGAACATGGAATCTCAGCCCCGATGATTATATTATAGGCGGCGGGTCGTTTGACGCGGGGATCATCGACGTCGATGTAGGTCGATGTGATACATCTGTCTGCCCGATGGGTTGGCTTAAGTTTCGGCTAGGGTTCATCAGTTAAGGTGAGACAATGTTGATAACACTGACTGATTTATCAACTCACATAAGACGGAGCACCAACGGAGCACTGCATAATCACCGGCGCTTTCGAGTCGGACGCGTCGGACGTTTCGCATTGGCCGTCTGTCCATCGTCCGACGCCTGTGCTTCGGAGTCACGGTGACCATGTGGATATCTTTCTCCCTCGAAGTCTCCGTGTCGCAAAATGCACTCAAGCGATCACATGATCGTGTCGAAATCGAACCTGAACATTGTCAATTCCCAACTGAACCTGATATGGATACACCGAGCTATATGCGGTGCTTTCGCGCACTGGATTTAGAGATTTCCTCGCACTCGATGATCGTAATCGGTCCCGGCAATTTTTCAAGTCCTCAGGAGGACGTAAATACGGCATACTAAAGGTATTTTCCGTGTACTATCAGGCCAAGATAGTGAACAGGTGATTAATGCAGATAGCACCCACGTTAGGCTGCATTTAGCTTCGATTCTTCCATTGCTATCAAAGTCTCAAAGACGCCACACAGTAGCACAAGTGGCCGGAACGGTGGTATTTTCTCGCAATTTTCGAGGGAGTTTCTCCAGCATCGTACAACGGTAAATTCTGAGGTTTCTATCTTTCTGAGAAGGATTTATTTTTTGTTCAACCCTGCAGGAACATCCCCAAGCTTTTCGCGTTCGTATTCAATATTGGCGAAGGCTGTGCATCCACGTGTCGAGCAACCCTTTTGTGTGGGGCACAATAATGGTTTTGCACGGGCCTTCTCTTTGCTTGAGCCTTCTTTGATCGTTCAGTTAAATACCTCGCGGTGCAGGAGCCTGCCGCCGGCCTCGGATCCCCAGGACACCAATACGACACCTACGGACGTTGGACTCGGAATTGTTGGTATCAGCACGCGCGAAACACGAGGCACTGCACACCCGCTGTATTATAACTTGGGAAATAAAACAAGAGGTTTCCTCGGAGGCAACAGTCTATGGTCGCCGGCTCTTAATCCAACCTCGACGATGTCTGTTCTCTCTCCCCCTTGGCCGTCCCAGCAGTCGCCGTGGTACGGTCACTCCACCACTTCTTTTAGCGCCCTAGCGGCGCCTGTTATACCACCACTTGACCCGTTGGACTCGCCGTTCCCTTCGCCGACGCATGAGCTCTCGCCCTTCAATGCGCTGGGGGGCGGCGGCCCGCCACGTAGTTCACCTCATCCGCAGATGAGCCGCCAGCAATCACCCGTCTCCGCAGGACCATCCGTTTTTGGCGGAGTTCCCCAGCGCAACATGCGCTCTCTCGACCGGGATGGCCTGATACGTATCCTTGATTTTTTTTCGACCCTCATCCCTGCGCGCTTCGGGACCCGACAGCAGATCCGACTCGTCATCCACGGTGGAGCAGTGATGCTGCTTAACGCCGACCTCGCCCGACTGGCCGCCGCCACAGCCGCCACCGATGGACGTGCAAAACAACGCACCACGACGCGCGACATCGACTACATCGCGCGCTCGTTCTCCTCCGAATGGGCGCAGCGATACGGAGTTGTCGACGCCAATGATCGGCTAAAGCAGTGTATTTTTGACACCGCGGTACAGTGCGGATTAGGTGCAGACTGGATGAACAGTGATGCAGACGTCGCTCTCCCAATGGCTACCGAGTGCGTCCCACTTATTTTTGTCTGCGCGCTCGAACTGACTGACGAGTGACATAGCCCCGCGACTGGTGCCGTGTATGATCCAATATACGCGGCGTCTGTCCAGATGGGCGATGCAGTGACGGTGTATACGTCCCCGAACGGTCTACTGAAGCTCGGTTCGTACACACACGGACTCCTTTCATCTGCCGCGTTTCCTAATCGAGCCCCCTTCCGTTGCAGTGTCCGTCACCCCACTTTGGACGGTCGCGCTCAAAATGGTGCGGTACAATGCCGCTGATCGCGAGGATATCTGCATCCTGCTACGCAGCGGGACGCTGTCACGACAGTACCACTGGACCCCCACGCGGCTCGAGGTCTGGCTCCTCGGGACATGCTGGGCGATGGGGTACGCGGGCTACGATCACGAGCGGATCAAGCAGATACGACAGCGCATGACGGAGGTCGTCGCGGAGGCCAATCGCTGGGACCCACAGGCCGTCGCCGACGATGGCCGCGGTGGCGTTGTCCCCTTGCGTGCAGCCGCGAGCATGTATCCCGGAGCGGGATATGGCTATGGATACGGCTACATGCAACAACATAATCCCATGTACAGCTACTACGGAGGCGATCCGCGGATGGGCAGCCCCGTACATTCGCCGGGACACACCGCCCGGTCGCATACATTCCCGCCGTCGTCGGGCTCGCCGTCGCCATTTATGCCGACGCCCCCTTCGCCGAAGAAGAGGAAGAAACATAAAAAGGCGCAGACGACCGCTGTGACGCACTGGCCGAACCAGTGGACGGATCTCGCCGCGGAGCAGCAGCCGCAGCAGCAGCAGTGGGACTGGGATCCCGAGAGCGCAGATAGATGGGACGACGACGTGCGCCAGACGGCAGCGAAGGAGAGGAAGCAATGGCGCATGGCGAGCTGGATCCCGTTCCTCAAGAACTCGAGGTCGCAGCCTGTGCTCGGTACCGCCGCGAAGATGCAGCCGAGGTACGAGGACGAGTACGACAGCGAGGGCGAGGAGAGCGTGGACAGCGACTCGGACGACGACGAGGACTGGCGGGAGCGCGAGCAGCGCAAGTGGAGGAAGGGAGCGGGCCGCACGCCCCCTGCTGTTGCGGGACCGGTGCCGGGGGCTGGGTTCCAGCACAGCGTCGCGGATTTCATGTCCAACGGCATGGCGCCCGTCGCTGCGCCCGCGGTTATGACCGCGGGCCCGGGCTCAGGACAGCAGCCCGTGCTTCATGGGTGGAGCTTCCCCGAGCAGATGCAGCAGCAACTACAATCGCAGTCGCCCCGGCCGTGGTCGCAATCACAGCTGGCCCAGCCGTGGTCGCAATCGCAGTCGCCCCTGTCGTGGTTGCAGCCACAGCAGTCGCAGTCCCCTCGGCCGTGGTCGCAGCCCCAGCTTTCGCAGTCCCCCCGGCCGTGGACGTACCCGTACCCATATATGCTCCAGCGATCGCCTGCGCCACAGGCCCCTGTATCTGGTCCGGATATGACCCAGGTCACCGCGAATATGAACGCGCTGGGCCTGTATGGCGTGTAATCCATCCATCTCGCGGACCTCGGCCTTCCTTCCTGCTTGCTTGTATCCTACAGTACTCATATATCTCTGGCCCTCGGATCATCCATCCAGCGTCTTGTACTTCCCCACCACCCACACACCAATCTCGTTGTCTTGCTTCCTTGCTATGTTATAGCTACAATTGTATTCCACGGACTAACGCCCCCCATCCCTCATCCAATATTTCCTATCCTGGTCCACCCCATTACCACTTAATATTGCATGGATTCCGTGGATTTTTTTAGGTTACTTGACTTGCAGTACTTTACTTGTAGCTTTGAATCGAATCAAATCTTTGTACAATGCCATTGTACAACAGATGCTTACCCCCCTCGATTCGTCGTTTCGCGCATTTTTTTTGTTGGGACTTCTCAAGAGTCTGTATCGTTCAAGGTCGAATAAGGTCTAAGACCAGCGACGCAAGGAACGGCGAGCGCCAGTTTCCCAAAAGGGCAATACCTCTCTTGACAGACGCTTCATTGGTTCTAACGCGCTCCTGGCTCAAGATCGCTTTTCACACTTGTTTTCTCCCGTTTACCCGCGCTAGGGACCGTCCGATGGCCTCGGATCCTTGGACCCGGAGGATGAAGTATCCCAGTAGAGTCACCTGGAAGTCGCTGCTCTCCCGACAGTCTCCTCGTCAGCTTTTTACGACTAGCCTAAGCCTGAGCGACGGACGAATCACGATCGCTAGCATTTGGAAATACAACCCTGCGGCTCTCCGATGCAACGAAAGGCTCGAAGTGCCATGAAGAACAGCGTCAAGACAGCCAGGGGTTCGCGTTATTTTCATAACCACAAGCATCTTCCTTCCTCCTATGTCTCTCGTCGACAATACTTTTCTGGGTAGCGCAGGAATCCAGCAGCACATCGTCTCCTACTGCGCCCCGGGCCCTGGCCCCCGCATCATCCCGCACCCCTTCAAGCCCGGTACACGCCTCTTCGTCAAACGGGGAAATCCCAGCCTCGCAGACGAGGGCCGTACGCAGGCGTATCTCTCCGAGCACGCCCGGTCCAGCCCCACCGCGCCCAGCGTCCCAGAGGTGTATGCAACCTTCAACGACGGCGCTGGCAACGCGTATCTCGTCATGGAGCACATCGATGCCTTGTCCTTCCGCGCGTGGATCGACGACTGCACCGAGGAGGAGAAGGAGGAGCGCGACCTCCGCACCGCCACGGCCGTCTCTGCGACCGCCGAGGCTGTTGCGTGGTTGCTGGCGTCCCCTGTTCCGGAGGGAGGCGCGATCGGGCCTGTTGGCGGGGGATCCATCCAGCACCTTTTCTTCGGCATGCGGGAGGCCCCTGTCGCGTTCGTCAGCGCCGCCGCGTTGGAGGAATACGTGAACCAGGTTTGTTTCTCGCACCCGCCCGAGTCGCGACCTTCTAACACGATCATTGGTGTAGGCCCTGGTACGTCGGCCTGGAAAGCCCACGGACCGCGTCTCCTTCGCAAACGAGGCCCTCATATTCTCCCCCTCCGACATCTCACTCGACAATTTCCTCTGGGATCCCCCGGCGCGGCGTGTCTGGTTGGTAGACTGCCAGCACATAAACATCCTCCCGGAGTCGTTCTTCAGTTTTTATCTCCACAACAGCGCCGACCCGGTCGTGCGGGCTGTCGCTGTCGCGCTCGACTTCCCCGTTTCGCCGCAGCTCGGTCTCCTCGAGGCTGCTGCTGGAATTGTGATGCAAATTGGGAACTCGGCATTCGGTGAGTCTTGACGTCCGCGTTCGACTCGAGACTGAAGTCGTTGTTAATAGGGGTCGACGCGGAGGGCAACCATATACGTCGTCATCGTCGTGTGCCGCGTTAATGGACTACATAGCAAGAAGAATAAAATGTCTATGATATACATCTCATACAATCCACTGGTGCAGTCGTGCAAGTCCCTGAAGAATTCAAAGCACAATTGTCTCAAGTCCAAGATCTCCAGACCACAAGACCACCGGCCGGGCCGGGATGTGGATATAGATATCGCGCACGCGTGGATGTCATGAAGCCTTGGTAACAACTCCACGGGCGGGGACGCGGATGCTGCTCTTGCGCAGGTTCTTACTGCAGCGTCTCACCGCCCCCACCTCCTCACCCATACTCTGCGAATCCCATGTCCAACTCCTACCTGACTCGACTCCGACTACGCCTACACCGTCTACGCGTTAAGCTTGTCGCTCAATCTGGTACGCTCAGTCCCACCTCGGCGACGGGCTCGTAAAGTGGCTCCAGGAGGGTGGATGCCGTCCTCGTACGGGCCATACGAGACGGGGGGTAGGGGGTGGGGTGAAGTACGTCTCGGGGCAATCTCGGTGCCATCCAAGGTCGATCCTCGCGCACTCTCGCGTACACCGCGCGTACACAGCGCGTACACACCAGAATGATAAACCGCGTCGGAAACTCTCTACCCACTGCACGTGCTCGTCCGACTCCGCTATCCTTTCTCGCCCGACCCTCTCCGATGACTTTGCTACCCCGTCGGCTCCGGCTCCATCTCCGCACCTCCCTCGCACATTACTCACATCGTACATCGCACCGGTCGTGGCTCGAGGCAAGCAAACGAACTGCGTATCATCGAGAGTGGATGGCTGTTGTCGTTCGCCGTTATCCACCCTCGTGCGTCCACCCTCATGCGCCCAACGCTCGACACTTGCGTACACCTCACACACAGACGGTCGACGGACGACTTCATTGACGGATTTCGCCGGAACAATCCCCACCCACCGCACCGACTTGTTTGACTCGACTGCCTTTTGCAGTACGACATCGTCATGCACATGCACACGCACCTCTCCCTCCGACGACTCCACTACACCAATGCGGCATGAGCCGTTAGCCTTGTGCCGCTCAATCTGTAGCACACCCAGCCCCTCCCCGGCGTGGGCTCGCACGGCGGCTCGACGCAAGCAATCGGCATCCCATCGAGACTCGAGGGTGGATGCTCTTCGAGTCGTACGAGACGGACGGGGCGGGGGGCGTTATCCACCCTCACGCGTCCATCCAACGGTGGCGCACCCTCGCGTACACAGACGCACGGACAACCAGATGACAAACCTCGTCGTAAACTCCCTACCCACCGCACCTACTGGCCTGACCTTCGTTTCCGCACACCGTCGCGCACACATCGCACCTCACCTCACCTTACTCGCATCGCACATCGCACCTCACACCTCACTCGCCCCGCACCTCACCTCACCTCACTCACCTCACACACCAGCATAGCACCTCACTTGCACGCCGGGTTGCGCATCGCATTGCATCGCACATATCGCACCTCATTCGCATCGCACCTCATTCGCATCGCACCTATAAAAGCTTTTTTCACTGAATTTTACGTGGTCCATGCACGGTGATCGAACACCGTACTTTTACCGTTTCGTACTCCGTACATTTTGGTTGCCGAGGTTAGCCGAGGTGTCCCAACAATCCCGCGGTTCAAAACGGATCAACAGGGAACGCAGAAAATACAACCTCGAATGCCTGGGTCGCATAAAACATTCAAGACACATTTGAGCACATACATCTCACTTTGATCTACCTCTATTGCTCTTTCGGTCCTGAATCACCCCTGTATTTAGTATTTATGCTATTATTGCTCTCGGGACTTCAAAACAGCCAATACAACGTGAAAACATTTCCCGTGTGTTTCAAAATTGACACACAAGCTCCTCTACATATAGTAAATGTAATAGAACAATATTCCGAGACCACAATCCCACAAAAAGCAGGTGCTGTGAGAATTTGAACTTCCTATCAAAATGATCCGACCTCGGCAAGCAATCGGCAAGTGTTGCATTGAGTTTGATGGCCGAAGAGATAAACCACCGTACCCTTGGTTGAGCACAATGAACCAGGAGCAGTTGAAAATGGGCACGGTATGGGACCACATACCACAATTTTGTGCTACGAGGAGACTGCACGAAGCACGAAGTTGAGCACGAACATGGTCCAGGATGCACGATTTGAGGTACGTTGTACGTACACAAAGTACGATGTAACAGGCACGGTATTATTCAGTGATAAATACTGTCATACAAGCATCATGCCCACATCGCCCATCGCCCATCGCATCGCACCTCTCACTCTCTGCCAACGACTCTTCGGTACGCTACGGTCTCGCAAGCTCACTCTCCTATCGTAGTACATACCGAGCGAGCGACGCGCCGGATACAAACGGAGTGAGCGGGTGGTATGCGTCTCATCGCGTCCGTGCCCGTGCTACATGCTCTATCTCCCGTGTATCCCTGCGGCACTGCCTCACACAAACAGATAGAATGCACGGGCAGAATCAAGCGTATGACGCTCCCTCCACTCGCGCTGCGATTCGACGTCGACGATAAACAAGAATGCATTGTGTCGTCGCCTGGCGCCCCGCCGCTTGTGGTGGAGCCCGAGACAGACTCATACCTCTCGCGGTTCCGGACGGCGCTGCAATGTGCATTTCTGTGGCGATTGCCCATGGGCTGACGGTGGGGTTGGGGCGGGCACATGCTGTTGTGCACCCGATCCAGTCGTGTCGCAGGCCTGGGGGAGTGTTTAGTCTTCAAGCGCTGGGGAGCGAGGGAGTTATTTTGGACACTTGTACGGACGACGACGAACGGACTATGAAACATGAAACTTAGAATTAGAAATCAGAGGTTGGAGAGCATTCGTACTTGGAGGATGGACATTGTGTTGTGTATTTCTAGTCAATTTCGATAGCGCCCGACCAAGTTTTTTTTATTGCGTAATCTGAAGAGACTTTTTTTGTAGCGTTGGACTCCCGCACTCTGATGATAGGAAGATACAGTATCCGATGCCTCTCGTCGACTTTTCTGCGGCACGCAGCAGCACATCCTCTCCTACCAGTGCGCCATGGGCCCATAATCCCGTGCAGCCACCGCTCAAGCCCGTTACACGGCTGTTTGTCAAGGAGGAAACCCGAGTCAGGTCATACACGGGCGTATCTCTCCCAGTACGCCCAGTCCTGCCCCACCGCCCCCAGCGTGCCAGAGGTGTACGCATCTTTCACGACGGCGCTGATCAGTAGTGAATTTGCGGCGCCGAAGACAGTTTTGAGGGCGAGAGTGTCGCAGATAATTGCGGGCGCTGCTCTCATAGCTGCGGGCATTAGGCCCGGTCTCTTGGCCGTCGCATGGGATCTGAGACTGCTTGCGCACGAGTGGACCGACGATGGAGCCTCGGAAAACACCTGCTGGGCTTCGGCGTAGTGCCATCTATTGCTCATCTAGAACCGCAGAAAAGAATGGTCGAACTAGTTGTTACTTCCGTTTAATTTCAATCGGAGACCCGGCTTTCCAATCACATCGCGAAGTTTGTCGATGTCAGCGTCGGGCCCGGGGCGACCGACAATCTGTCCCTCGCGATCTCAACCTCCCGCTGCAAAATTTGAACATGCATCTCAGCATGGCGGAGCTTTTTCAACGCAAGGTTCTGCTCATGATAGCAGACATCCCGGTGAGAATGAAGGAATTCCAGTAGCCGGTCAGCCTCGCGGCTGGCGATACTAGGCAGTTGGACTCGATTGGAAGGGCGTGCCCAGAGAGAGATAGCGAGTCACGAAGAGTTGATGTGCAATCGAGTGGCGTGCGAGTTATTTACTGTAAGAGTGAAAGGTGTATTTGGAGCCCACAGCCTCGGTGATCGATCGGGCTTCCTCTTTTTGGACTAACACCGCTAATGTCCAAATATGGCGAAAGCTCAAAAGTAGGACTGCAGACGTCTTATATGATGACAAATGACATTTATTGACCCTGAATATACGGATTCAGCTCCAAAAACAGACAAGCCCCAATGAACGCATAACAAGAAGAAATAAACGAGACGATGCCAGCTACACGTGAGTCCCACGTTCCTCGAAATCTTTGGCTCCTGATAAATTTTATCATGAGAAAATGTTCATATTGTAAAGCGGCTTGATTGCCTACCACCTCCGCCAATTCCTCTCTCAGTAAATTCTTCTCTCTTTTGAAGTCTTGCGACATCTGATTCTTAGCCTGTCAATTCGAGTCTCGAGGCTCCTTCATTATGTCGTACCCGAGCCTCCCACAGCCGCGGCCCCTCCACCACTAATCGCTCTCTTTTGCAGTCTTGCGACATCTGTTTCCTGGAATGTGAATTCGAGTCTCGAGGCTCTTTCGTTATGTCGTACCAGAGCCTCCGACGGAGCCTCCAGCGACAATAGCTCTGTTTCCAATTCTGCCAATATCTGTGTCTCCGCCATCAATGCTTCTCAACACGGGCAGGGCGTCTGTGAAAATTCACGGACGGTTAATTCAAGCCTCTCATCTTATCAACCACGTAACTTACCGGTTGGGGCGGCGGTAACCGAAGCTACTAAAAGGCACGCAAGAAAGAGCAAAGCCGAAATTCTAATCATCTTGGGATTAGAGGGAGGTTGTGGCAAGGAGAGAAACGAAGAGGTAATGATTTCACAGTCAATATATATGTATCTCGTCTAGCGCCCGAGCGCCCAGGAGCTGGTGACTTGACACATTTGTTGGAAGTGATATGCAAGTCCCTCGTCATTCCATCACGGAATCACGCTAACTTGCAGCCGTTAGCTTCTAGTGAATACTCTGACGAAAATGGACAGATTACTTGGACTTATCCTCTTGCTTGCGGAACGGACGAAGACATTCCACGCATTCGGATTCGGCATGTACCTTGCAGCGAGGGCCTCACAGTATGTGGAGCATTACCAGTACTTCGCAGGTACATACGTCCTCTGTCCATTAACCGAAGCCACGAGGCAAACGTCAAAATGACAGTTGGATCCTATCGAATAAAGTTCCTTGACGGATGATAATTCATAGATATTTATGGAATACCGAGTACCTTGGTAAATGTATGGATCGTGTAGTGATAATCATCTCTATCTTTGTCCCTGGTCCTCAGCCATCAGCGCCAATTCAATACGGTGAAGATGGACAGACCGGCTCACAACCGTAATCGAAATAATCATGGATGAAAAAGAGATTTGATAACAGAACGAACGTGAAAGGTCGGTGGCGAAATAGTGTCTTCCTCCAGGAAGTCTGCTTGAACTTATTGGCCGCAACAAGAACTGCGCAATCGTGGAAGGATGCCGCGCAGGTCAGTCGCTGAAGACAAATAATCTTCTGCCATACCAGAGCGATCGAGAGAAACGCTCCGAATCCAAAGCTGACGTTTTCGCCTATTCCAAAGGTCGGGCACAGATTTTAAATGGGAAGGAGAAAAGGGTTTCGCCAGTCGGAAGATTTGGTAGGTGGTTGGGTAAAGTAGCCTATAATACAGGATTCCTACGGCCTGAAAAGCCGGTTTCTACGCTGCAGCCTCACATCGTAAGTCTGATCCTGCGCCGCTTGCATACTGCATAACACCATTCAACAAAAATCGCCAGTGATAATCAGGAAAGGAGACTCGCCAGTTCGTAAAGACTGCGTCGCCGTTGCCGTGAAATTCATGGGCGCCAGTTTCCCAGGCGGGATCGCGCCTTTAACTTCGAGGGCCTTTAGGGAAGGGAGAACGGATGAATCGAACAGGGTTTCCGAGAGATCTAGGAGCTGTGCTGGGAAGATACGGTACGTCAGCGCTTCGAGTGAGGGCGGGGCGTGCTTGACAGATAGAGGGGAGAGCATTTGGGACCAAGTATCGAGATGCTTCAGGGAGGTGAGTTGCGGGAGGATCGTTTCTAGGTGCACTAAAAAGCTGTCGTCAGCGTGGTTCGTACGAATCGATAATTGGGAGATATGTACCCTCAGAGTCCGATAGGAGGCACAGGGCTTCGAGCGTTGAGGCCCATGCACGTAATCCGTCTATTAAATCTCCAGGCATCTCCCGCTGAGGCTGGACCCACACAACGGATACGGAGGGCGCCCGAGCAGCGAACGCCGTAAAGCTGAACTGTTGTGTGGGGTCCAGCGTATCGATGATCTTGACCATCTTCAAAGAGGAGCACTGCGGGCCAGGGGGCGCAGAAACCGGGGTATCGGAAGGCAGTAAAGCATCTTTCAGGATCAACTTCTCCAGCTTCGGCCACCCCGACAGCATCTCAAGCAACTGCGCGAAGGTGAACATGCCGGCGCCTTCGCTGAGGTTAAGCGTCACGAGCGCAGCCCTCGACGCAATAGCCTGGCGGTATTTCTCGACATCGGATGACGCGTATCCCAGCACAGTGAGGTGCTGCAGATTCGGACAGACCGCTACGATCCGCCTATGATCGGCGGTCTCCTTTGGATCCTGCGAGCTGAGCTCGGTGTCCATTACGAGCTCTGTCACCAGTGCGGCCAGTTCTGGGCTCTCATCGAGCGTCTTCCGTAGAGGCCGCCCAACCCACTGGCCCTTGAGTGAGATTGCACCGTATAGCCGCCGTCGTCCGACTGCGTTCCAGTGCTTGTTCACTCGAAGAAGAGGGACGATTCTCTTGTGTGGTGCGAGCTTCTTAGGCGCTAGCACGGCCAAAATGCGCTCCAAGATTGCAGGATCCAGAGCACCCGTGCTATGTTACCAGTCAGTGAATGCCGAAGCTTGAATGGTGGACGACGAACTCGCTCGTTTGTGAGGCAGACATGGCGGTTCTCAGAGAGTATCTACTGCGTATATCGCAGTCGAATCGCAATTAAAGGGCGCAGTCGTGCGCAGCTGGAATCCGAGTCAGTCTCGGGAACGCTGTCGGAGGAACGGTACGAGCGGGGTCACGTGGAGTGTTCGCTAGCATACATTCGCAAATAACGCGTCGATTGGACGCGCCAGGTGTGCAGGCGCGTCAAGAAACGAAGGGGAAGGACTACCTGAACCTGCAACGAGCATGGCTCCGTCTAAAAAAACTTACGATTGTATTTTGATCTTCCGCAGCAGGATGCCGCAGATGCCGGCATCACTTCGGAGGCGCTTCGATCAAGCCCGGGCCAGCGTCTCTTTCTAGTACTGTATGTGAGCGTCTGTCTGTCTCCTAATGATCGTTGGTGACAGAGAGTGGTTTACGTAGTACGGTACAAGGGATTGCTGATGTGATCAGTTTTCTCCTCTCCTCCTCACCATCATCGCTCGTCAGGCCGTCGTCCTCCGCCCTCGCATCTGGCTCGGTCTCCTCGATTTTCTGTTGGCCCACCCACCCTGCCCCTTTAATTTAATTTAAGTAATTTAATTCGGATTCTTCACCCTCTGGCTAAATGTTCCACCTGTAGGCGGTAAAATGTATCAGCGACCCCGCCAACCCCTTGGCCTTGGTGAAGAAATCCACCGATAATTCCTGCCGTCCCAGGCATCAGGAATTTCTCCCGTTCCCAAAGATCACTCACTCATTACAACTTCACCTGTCCATGATCACATCGGCCTACCGCGTTCGTAAACAAGTAATTCGCGGAAAATAGTCAAGATCCCGCACGCAATTTCTCGCTTCATTCTGAGTTAGCTGCACTCTTGATTCCTTCTTCCTTTAAATAGCTCAAGTTGAAGCTGCTTAACCCACGCGGGCCGAGAAATGATAAGTATCTTACAGGGAGAGAGGAGCATGAATACTATTGAAGGGGGAATCTCGGTTCGTACCTCTTCAACATTCGGACCTTTGTCTGCCATGTCGCATATCCCCTTGCTAACCAAACTCGGAGGAACAAATCCGCGAGAGTAAGTTCCTGCTTTGCGGGGACACGCATCAGGCCCTCGACATGAACATCTCGGCGATTAACTCACATCGTGTGATTGGTAGGTAAGCCTCGCCGCTCGGGCGAAGTGATAATTCCAAGCCCAGTGTCGCAGCCGGCGGATACTTAAAAGGTTGTATACGGATGCGGCTTGTTCCACGATGGCCCTTTCCTGAAGCCCACTTGGAAGGAGACGTGTGCCTTGATTCGCGTACTTTCTGCGAGGTGCCGACAGATGGCCGTCCTTCTTTCAAACGGATGCAGCGTGAGGAATTCAGCTTTTTGTGATCATTGGTGTTCATGTCGACAACAACGATTTCAAATGGAATATACTTTTCTGCCAAAACCAGTGCGACAAGGCTAGAAATGCCGCCTGCAAGAGTCTAAGAATTCGAGAACTAGTAAGTCCAGAGTCTAAGAATTCGAACTTGTTGTGGGTTGCAGGCGACAAAAGTCCAGCATCAAGTGCAGAATAACCTGTCAGTGCTCAGGCTGAGTGCCTGCCTCTCGACTAGTGCTGCCAGGCCAGTGCTGAGTTGTAACCGTTGCGCATGCTGGGACGTGATGAGGCGATTCACAGTAAATTAGCTATATCGTGCACCGTCCCGCGTCAATGCTGGCCGATAACCAATTCTTGAGCTGGTGCATGTAGAGTGGCAAGGAACAAGATAGGTTTATAGCACGTGTCAATGGTGATGCTGCCGGAGATGCCGATGCCTGTGTGTTAATATTTGGCTGCCATGCCTAAAAATGCTTGCTGCATTTTCGCAAATTCGCGCTTCCTTCCTTTTCGCCGCCTCTCTTCGCGTCCTATCGGTCAGGCCTTTCTTGTCCAAGAGACTCTAACGCACAGAGACCTTTTCCAGTCCGTTCATTTCCTTTCCTCCAGTTTCTCGTGTCTGAGTTTTTTTTATCATCACAGATGAATCCTTGGAAGAATGTGACTCGGAGCGCGATATCATACCCAGCCTGATGAATCTACCGCCAGCTCAAGGTTTCCCTGCAGAGCAATACCGTTAGCTCGACCAGAACGCTGAGGACTGCCTCCCGAGTCGCCAGTCTGATTCGTACGTATTCCCTTCTCCTCAGGCCACGTCCTTTGACCTCGTTTTTCATAAGGTAGCGGGTCGTGCTCGCCCGTACGTATATATGCCTTCGAGGCCTGTCTACTACGCCCTGGGTTATCCCGTACGTGTTTTTCCCTTTTTTTTCACATCAGCCGGATCTTCCGCCATGAAGAGACTTTTGTCAATAGTAACGAGTGCCCTACGGGGTCCGATGTGTCTATCTATAATCCTAGTTATACTGAGCTCCTCCGTACAACCTCCTTTACTGGCTCGCCTTTTTTGCGTGAATAGTACTGATTTTGCGATCTACAGGAATATTGTGATCATGCTGAGATCCAGTCGACGACGAAGGAGCGCAGGCCTATACAGGCCTCCGGTCGCCGTGTTTTATCCATTGGTACGTCGCTGACCTCCATGTTGCTTTCATGATGCCATTATCATCCATAAAATACAAGCGTCTTCGTCTTCGAAGGCGCAAGGCGTAAACCTATATACCTGATCCTTCTGTCTTGACCTCCTCTCCTTTTTTTCCTGTGACGTACTATATCTCAGGAGTCAGCAAGGCCATGCCCAGAGAGTTGCAAGCGGTGCAATGCTGTGCCCGTCTCGTCTTTATATCAGTCCTCGACTTGACGAGCCTGACCATCCATCCCACTCTTTCCGCCCGTCGAGACTCTGAGCCCCTGGCAAGGAAAGAATGACCCAACCCCTCCATCTCCAGTACCTCCCCGCCGCCGTCCCCAATACTAAAATCGGGCTCGCTCTCCTAAGCAAAGCGCTCTGCGACGCGCTCGGTGGCCCCGCCGAGTTCCAGCCGCGCTTCACCTTCCCCTTCGTCTCCCAGATGCAGCCAAACGACAACTTTGGGCTCCCAGCCGGTGTGTGGACGGATGACACGAGCATGGCGCTAGCACTCGCGCGGTCGATCGCCACGTTCGAGACCGAGAGCGAGACCGAGAGCCGGAACGGGCCTAGAGGCGGAATGGACGCAGCAGACCAGCTCGACGCGTACTACCGCTGGTGGCAAGACGGCGAGCTCAGCGCGATCGGGCATTGTTTCGACATTGGGAACACGATCTCGTCTGCGTTGAAGTTTTATCAAGACGCGCTGCGCTCCGTGGGCGTC
The DNA here is from genome assembly GCA_029281435.1 of Mycena haematopus. Taxonomy (NCBI): domain Eukaryota; kingdom Fungi; phylum Basidiomycota; class Agaricomycetes; order Agaricales; family Mycenaceae; genus Mycena; species Mycena haematopus. The sequence continues at coordinate 19,959 of JARJCV010000442.1, forward strand.
GTCAAGGCCGGGAGAAAGGGTCGCGTGGGCGCGGCGCTGGCGGCGCCGGCTACGGAGGCCGAGAAAAGGGACAGGCGGCGTAAGGCAGCGGAGGCGGCGCTGCCCCGTATCGCGCACGACTTGGGCGGGGCGGTATTTGGCGGAAATGGATCGCTGATGCGGGTGCTGCCTGTGGGGCTTGCGTATTGGCACGCTGACGACAGCACTGTGGGGGGAGTATGCACGACAAAGCAGCGCCACGACGCACCCAAATGTGGTGTGCATGGAAGCGTGTGCGGTGTGGGCGCAGTGTGTAGCGAGAGTCGTGCGCGTTGCAGCTGCAGCTACGGCTGCGCGAAGTACAGCAGAGAAGATGACGAAGCTCGACGTGCTCCACCACTTCGCGTCCTTTCCCTATACCACGCCTGCTCTGCGGAAGGCACTTGCACCCGATGTACCTTTACCTGCCAGCTCCGCGGGTGACCCCGCCGCTGTAGAGGCGCACTACATAATACATCACCGACTCCTGCGGCTCGTTGGGGAGACACTGCGTGCTTCATCGAATTCCACCGTTGAGGACGACTTGCCGAACGACGACCCCGCCAAGGCGCGTACGCTCGCCCTCCTCCCTTCAGCCGCGAAGCTCCCCTCGTCGGGGTACGTCGTCGACACCCTTGCCGCCGCGCTGTACGCGTTCCTCGCGACCTCGACATTCGAGGCCGGCGCGTTGCTTACCGCGAACATGGGGGACGATGCGGACACCGTGGCTGCCGTGTATGGTGGTCTTGCGGGGACGTGGTATGCTGTCGAGGACGGGGCGACCTTGAAGAAGGACGGCCAGGAGGAAGAGGGGATGTTCTGGTCGTCGCGGGTGCGCAAGTGGCAAGATGCGCTAGTGTGCAGGGATGTGATCGAGAAAGTCGCGGAGGAACTGATTGTCTTTGCTGAGAGGACCTAGTGTTTACGCTCTTATGTCGAACATTTCCGTATCTTTTTGCTGATGTGCATACTCGATCCTTGACTGAATCGTATTCCGTCCTCGGGCTCTTCATTGTTCACACGAAGTTCCGAGGATTCACTAAATCTGCTACGGTTCTGGCCTTCAGTTCGGGCGGTCTACTTAGATCTCGCATATCTGGGTGCGCCAATGATGATGATCTACTTCATTACTTCAATTACTTGACATGTATCATATTATAAGCCGAAGGCGGTGGGATCAGGCAAGGAACTCCTTCCAATATTGCATCCACTGTTTTACGTCTGCGTCGTGCAGCGGCTCCAAGAGTCGCATCGTCTCGCTCACCGTTTGCGCTTTCGACGTGGAGAAACTGATATTTCCTGCCCCGGCTGCGGCCGCTTTCAAAAAGGCCAGCAACTTGATACCAGGCTGAGGATTCAGAATATCAGCGTGAGCCAATTGGAATGCGACAAATGAACTCACAATTTTCTCGATATCCTCGGCTGTCGCCTTGGCAGAACGGTCCTGGAGTTGTTGGACCCAGTCCGCGAACGGAACCAGAGGGAGCTGTGCTGTGTCGGCCATGGTGGAAATGATGAAGTCCCACGAGACCGGTCGTGGATGTACAAGGTTAACTGCAAACGGAGGCTTATCTGCACTCAGGGCAGCGTCAACGATGGTCCGTGAAACAGCCTCGGGAGGAATCCAGGCGACGACACCGGATGGATCGGAAGGGAAGTTTCCTATGGCGATACTGGATTTCACGATGGCGGGTACCCAGTCGGTGGTGGACCAAGCCCCGTTACTCGAAGAACCAGTGACCTGACCGATCCTGAAGGAAGTCGCCTCGAGGCCTGACGCCGCCAGAATCTAATGTCTATTTAACTCAAACCAAAAATTAAACAGAAAGGAATGCTCACTCGTTCTGAGACGTACTTGCTTTCGCCGTACCCGTTTCCGACAGCCACGCTCGCATTCAGCTGGAGCTCTTCTGGGAAAGGACCCAGATTTTGGTCCCAACTCTGGGCGGAGGCAATGGAGGACGTGAATAAGAATCGAACTTCAGATGTATTCCGCGATCGGCGCGCTAAATCGATGAGATTGCGTGTCCCCTTCACATGGGATTCAAATGAAGACAGTGTCTTGTTGAAATCGAGGGTCCAGGCGTTGTGGATAATGACAGTGGTTGTATCTCGGAGCTGAGGTGAATACATGGATCAGTTAAGACTCCGAGTGATCAATGTTCAACTCACAGTAGTCCAAACATGGAGAGGCAATCCTAAATCCTCCTTCGTCGTGTCGCCTTCGAGATATATCAACTTCTCTGAAGCCAATAGAGTGATATCTAGGCCACGATCGACAAAGGCTTGCCGCTGTCGCTCAGAAAGAGGGATTCTGCCTGGTCTGTTGAACGCGTAGACACGTTCGATCTCAGGGAGAGAGAGCAAGATCTCCAAAATGTGCGATCCCAGGCCACCCGTTGAACCAGTCAGGAGGACTACCTGCCCCGTAGACGAAGCACCGTTCTTCTCCTGAGAACCCAAGGGCGTCTCGAAGCCCGCGCTGTATTTTGCAATCATCGTCTCCACAGCGGCCTCTGGATTATTCAGAGAGCTGTTTTCATCACCACGGACCACGGCGGCGATCGCATTGGCCAAGTCCTCGATCGTTGGGTGCGCATAGACAAAGTTTTGCGTGATCTTCTGTGCTGCCGATGTCGCTTCGGAGCCCGAATTTCTCAGCGCACCAACGATTCGGTGCCGCAGGAAGGTTGCATTGAGACTATCGAATCCTTGGTCGAAGAGGTCACGGCCACCACGAATGTCCCTGTCTGCGACCAAACTTGCGTGGACCTGGAGCCACGGTTCGAGATTTTCGGCGGACCAGGAAGATGGCGGCTCAGTCTCGTTCGCTGCATTCCCACTTGCCTCGATGGTCTCGTACCTTGGTGGTTTAATGCACAAAGATTGAAGTGAGAAATAATATACTCACAGATCTTCGATCTCTTGTTTATACAAGACGACGGTCGGCTTCTTGATCACAGTGCCCTTGGGAGCACGAACCATCGGCTTTGTGGGATGGGTCACCAAAATCATCTCTTTGTAGATTCGAGCAAACGCCGGAGCATTCTAATGATCGAATCAGGACAGCCTAGAATTTTCGACAAATTTGAGCTAACCTCGTTCGCCTCCTCCACCACAGGCCAAATTAAATTGCGGTACTTGACGAGTTGTTGTTCATCGGTGGGATCCAGCTCGTAGTGATGGTTCGGTTCAATGAGAACTCCGACTTGGTTGCGTTCACGCCCGAACATGACCGCTCCCTTGATAAAAGGGCTAGCCATCATCACATCCTCCATCGGACCAGGCACGGTCTTCTCTCCGTTTGCCATGATAAGCACATCATCGAGTCGACCCACACTTCCAAAAAAGACTTCAACAGTTCGTTTCGTGGCCTGACGAACTACTCACATTCTGTACAAGTCAGGTTTCGTCGGATGCCGCTCGAATAGATCTTTGGTTGAATATCCTTTGACGTCGGGTAGATTTTCAACGGAGACTTGATGCGTCTCTGGTACAGTCTGAATCCAAGCGTCATATGAGATCTGCGCAAATTCTAGGAACATAAACGTACCAAGAATTGGCACTCGAAGGTTCCATCGTCTTGTGGTTCCCAGCGGATATTTACACGACTACTGAATCGGAGCCAGGCCCATTCGCGCGCGTCCACCTCGGCTTGACGTCTCTTGACAAGAGTCGGTATACCAACTGGTAATAAATAAAGGGTCTGTCCTCGAAGCCTGGCGAAGTCAACTACGCACCCTCGGTCGCCCCATACATAGCCAGAATATTCACTCCCTGGCTGGATAGAAAGTCGCCAACCCGAGATGCGAGTGGTCCTCCGGCATATGCCTAAATAAATTTTTGAGCCTAAGCAAACAGTATCGCCTGCTGAATAATACTCACGACTAAATTCAGCGTCTTGAGGTACGCGATGTCGTCTGGCGACTGCCATTCAAGAACAAATGCAGGGACGGTGATGATTCCTGTTGCGTTCGTCCGTTTGGAGTTTTCAATGACGTTTTCCGCGGTTGGCACAACGGGGGGGATATATTCCGTTGCCTTGGATGCCAATGGGTACAGACAAGCCGTCCCCGCATTCAAAATGGGAAACACTATATGTGTGATAATTCCCATTGTATGGAAAGCGGGCAAGTGCCCGCCTGCTATGCGTGGCGATAGCTCCGCCAGTTCAACAATGCCATCTTCGTGACTTCAGAAAACTAAAATTGAGCAAGAAATCGCAAATACTGACCCATCGCCGCATGCTGGACGGATTCCTGTGAGTCTCGGGTATAGCTTTCGGGAAGCCGGTGCTGCCTGAAAGCCAAAGATCAGTTTATTCAAAGCAAAATTGGAGGCGAATGGAAACAGACCACTGGAATGAAGGTATAGCGCAACATTGTCAATCGGTATGCTCGTGATCGGGCTTGGGTACGGCACAAATGTGTGTTCAGTACTTTCGTGACCAAGATGAGGGGTAGATTTGGCCGAGAAGAGGAATGTCCTCTATCGAGAGCTCGTACGGAGCATTATCAGCTGCCACGGTTTCCACCAGACCCCCCAGAGAGCCTTTGGTCGTCAATACACGATGGGAACTGGTATTGCTGAGCAAATGAAATATCGCGGCTGCAGAGTTACGATGAGAAATTGGGAACGGCTAGTAAAATTCAAGCGGTGAGCTGCGGTATTTTGAGTGATAAATGGGGCGTACAACGAGGCCAGCAATGATGGACCCCGCCACAATCGTCTGGTATATCAAGACATCCGTCAGGGCAACGATAGCAAGCACCTGCCCGTCTAAGCCGCGACGCTGCGGCCTGAGAAGGTGCGCGACCCGGTGCGCCGCTCGGGAAAACTCGAAACGGCTAATTTCGGTTATTTTTCCATCGTCGTCTGTGAATGAATATGCAGCACTGCGATTTTCACGAGTGATGTGAAAGTCCAATATCTGGGCGACGTTGAGAGAGCAGTCGAGAGGTGGGACGATTGACATGGTAGTAGTTTAGTTGTTGGATGCCCTTCACGTCCGCGCTGGTATATATACCGTTTGTCCATCGTATTCCTCACGGGCATGAAGAATCCTTCCCCGAACCAGCAGACCGGTCCTGGGAACGCCTCTATTACCCGTGCGAGGCATCTGCCTCCCAAATCGCTCGACTTGCGACCGACGATGCCCTAAATGACAGATATCTGGGCTGGATACGTCATTCCTATCGGGATACGGTTCTTCTCGCCGTGGTTCTTTGAGTCATTTACATACATGGCTGAGTGGCTCAGCCGCGACCTTCGCCCGCGGTGCAGGCTTTATTTTCATCGCATTTCGCAATGTCGTGACAGGTATCCAGACGATTCGGCGACCAAGTTGCCGGATCATTAGATGGCTCAGTCTGCGATAGGAGCGAGTGAGGCCCATGTCCCTGCTGGGATAGTGCAAGCTGGCACTAAGTATGGACGATGATGAAGGCTGAGGCGATGTACACCGCCACCGGCCCAACGTTGAAACGAGTCTTATTGTTGAGCCGCGAGATCTGTCGAGTTGAATTCGCAGAAAGAACGATCGCATCTCAGCCTTGTGCGGAAATTGAGAGATGCAACGAGGTAATATTCAAAAGGCGAAAAAGAATCGAGATTCGAATGTCAAGGACGAGAAACCGCATCACAGAACAGGTTCAACAGAAAGAAGGTAGAGAAAACCATTCTCGAATTGACGAAGGAACCAGTAAACATCCTGTGGTGCATCTAGATCGCTTTTAACCTCCCTCTTAAACCTCGGAGGGTTCCTCTTAAACCTCGGATCCTCCGGCGCATCCCTGGCCCCGGCTTCCAATAATCAAACTCCATCCACGCATTCTCCTCCATCTGCAGCTCCGTCGTCGCGAGGTACTCGCCCAACGCGGGGCTCAGCGGAATCACCCCCGTCTCCAGCACGTACTGGTCCCACAGCTTGATCAGGTGCGCGAGCTTCTCGGGGTGCGTTTCCGAGACGTCGTCGGTCTCGCCCGGGTCCGAGACGAGGTTGTAGAGCTGCCAGCGCTCGGGGCCTTTGGGCTTCGGGATGAAGACGATCTTCCAGTCGCCTTGGCGGCAGGGCGGCGCGGCCCTGTCGAAATAAGGGATAAATAAATGGGGGCTAAGAACAAGAACCCGATGAGGAAAAGAAAGACGTACACATGTCTCCCACCCTTGGATGAAATCCTTCTCGTGGATACCCTCCTGATTGCCTGCGACCCAGGGAAGCATGGTCTTTCCGCGCATGTGCACAACCTCACGGCCCTGATACGTCGGCGCGGGGTGCTTGACGCCCGCCATGTCGAGGATAGTCGGGGCTACGGAACAAAAAGAAACATGGAAATGAGATTGTGCTTGCGAAGAGCAAAACAACTTTGAGACCCCACCGAGATCCATTACAGTCGCAAATTTGTGCGTAATTCCGGACGCTTGGGGGTCAACCTTCATCCCGGCGGGGAACTTGCAGGCGAAGGGAACACGGACGCCGCCTGGAGTCCGTTCTATTAATATCAGAATACGAGAATCAATTTCGAGCGAACCTTCGGTGGTGTAGGCTTTGAAGAGCCGCGACGGCGCCGTCGCCGCCTGTGCCCATCGCGGTCCGTACCAAATGAAACTATTGTAGTTGCCGAGGTTGTCGAGGCTACGATAATTGGATTTGAAAGCAGTAATTGGATACTATTGAGAGCGACGCACCTGTTATTGTAGTACTTCGCGAGGTGTTGCATAACGCTTCCTTGCACGATCGGGTATGCTTCGTACGCCGCACCTTCTGCGCCTGTGAACATATTTTGATAAATCAGAATCGCGGTTAAATTTTGAATACGAGACAAACCATTATCACTCATAAAGCACACAAACGTATTATCCAGCTGCCCGCTCTTCTCCAAAAAGTCGTACACCTTCCCCACATTCGCGTCGATGCACTCCACCATTGCCGCGAATACCTCCATCGCGCGCGCAGACTTGGCTCGCTCGTCTCCGTCATCTCGGCCCATGCCTTGACCTCGTCCGCGACGACCGGGTGCGGCGTGATATCCTTCGGGACAGCCCGAGCTCCTGCAGCTTGGCGAGGCGCTTGAGGCGCAGAGCATCAGGTCCGTCGGCATAAACGCCATGGTATTTCTTGATGTACTCTTGCGGGGCTTGGAGGGGCCAGTGTGGGCGGTGAAGGGGAGGTAGGCGAAGAAGGGACTGGGGTTTAATCCATATACGAAGTTGAATAATTCATGAAGAGAAGAAGACGAACCGTTCCTCCTTGCGATCTTGCCGATCCTGAAGGTACTGAACCATCTTGTCGCCATAACCTGGACGTATGAGTTTAGCAGAATTTCTGTCAAAGGGAAAGGGACGATCAACCATTCGAGGAATACCATCCATCAGGGAGTTTCTTCACGTATTCACCGTCTTCCATGTGCAGTCCGATGAAGCTGGCTTCTAGGAACGTCGGGGTTTCGTCTTGATCTGACTCAGAAGAATATCATTAATAAATTACCGAATGTTGAACAGTTCTCAAGAACGAACCGACGAGCTGGGGTTCGTACAAATAGTGGTTTGAGCATGCAGGTAGGTGGGACAACGATCGTTCAAATCCTCTTTTCTGCGCTGAGCGTTCCTACATGTGATATGAGAAAGCTGGTTCAGTCAAAGCTCAATGCGGAGGGTCCATGCCTTGGTTAAACTGTGAATATGAGACAAATTGGAACAGAAACAGACAATTGAACGTGGATTAAACGTACCCAAGGTGCCATTTGCCTGCAATTCGCTCAGAAAACAGGCGAGACAGAGGATGATTACGAACCTGCCATGAGAGTCTCGTACCCTGCATCACGAAGAATTTCAGGCAGAGTGGCGACTCTTTCGTTCAAATATCCTTCGTATCCGGGCATACCTGTGGCCTGCGTGAGAGATGAGGGCCTGAGAAGTAATTGGTAGCACCCACCTCGCTGAGGTGCTGTGCTTCCAGTCCCACTGGGATCGTTCTGTCCAGAGATATTGGTCCATTCGATCAGATTCCCGAGCCCGGCGATATGGTGGTCGGTGCCAGTCATAATCATCGCGCGAGTGGGCGAACATGCCGCTGAAAAACTTAATCAGCCGCACGCCAGCGGTGATAATTGCTTGAAGCGTACCAGCTGCATGGAAATCCGTGAATCGCACGCCTACGCTGGCAATCTTGTCGATGTTCGGCGTGTTTATTTCGCTTCCATAGCAGCCCAAGTCGCTGAATCCCAGGTCGTCCTGAACATCCCACAATCGATCAGAATCGATCCCAAGTTCCTCTGTTGAATGAGGTTGAATGGCCAGACACTCACAGCGACGAAAACCAGGAAGTTGGGACGTTTATCAGGCATCGTTTGGAGCTCTGGGGAGGAGCGAGAAGGAAGGAACGATCGATCTACGTCGACCAAGAAAGCGCGGATGCATTGTGCAAGCGCGGGTGACAGCAAGATGACCGCGGACAGCGGACCGGTCAAGGACCGATACGTCGCCCTCGGCATCTACCGATCATTGACAGGCGAATATTTTCTGAAGCTTCTCATTTACTTCTTTCTCACCACGTTGCGCGCGCTGCATCTTTCTCTGTTTCTTGCCTGCCCGTGATCTTTTCAAGCATAAAAGGCTTTGCAGTCAATTGCAAACCGTCAGGAGCTCAATTCGATGCGGGTTTCATACACAATCGGCGAATCAACTCCGTTCGACGCTGTTTGCTTTCAAGCCCGGGTCCCCGACCTCCGGAATCGATGACTCAAGATGAGGATCACAAAACAAAACTTCACCAGGCACGCGCAGGAGCCGCCCGTGTGCCGAGGTGAGCCGCCTTTAATTATTACGGTCATTGCGCTTCATTGCGCCATTGATTGTCGATCCCATGCGACGAGCTAGACGTCGCACGACAGATTTTAGATGTTCGACGCGCCTCTTCCTTCGCTCCCAACATGTCCCCCCGAACAGCGTTGGGCGACTTCAGAGCCTATTGTGAGCTCCTTCTCGTGTCGATGTTTCTTACTCACCATATTTCAGGGCTTGGAACTGTAGCATGCATCGGCGGCTTTCTCTTCGGTAATCCCGTCTGTGGAGACAGGATTTTCATCGCTTTCGGTTTGCTGACCTTCGATTTTCAGGATACGACTCTGGCCTGATGGGTGAGCAACGATGCGCCGCACCAAACCCAAAAATCTTCAACGTTACTTAGGTGCAATTATCACCTTTCATAGTTTTCAGACAGATTTCCGCTACGGCACACATTCCGCGACACGGACGAACTCTCTCGTCATCGGTATTCAGCAGGCAGGCGCTTTTGTCGGTTGCTGGCCATATGGCCATTGGCCGCCCGCTGGGGTCGCAGACGCGCTATTATGGTCTGCTCTGCGGTGTTCACCCTCGGAGCCATCATCCAGACAGTCAACTCCACAGTCTTGGTGTATTTTACTTCGGCAGAGTTGTATCCGGGCTCGGCCTCGGCGGTTCGAGTGTCATCATTAGTATGTTCAACTCTGAGAACGCGCCGAAGGAGATTCGCGGTCGTTTAGGTGCCTGCATTTCTTGACTCTCCTTGCTTGTTCATTCCATGTTCATCATTACTCTAGGGTCCTTCTACCAACTCATGTAAGCGCGTTCGACGACTCACACAGCCCTCGCTCAGTGTTGCTCCAGGTACACTTTGGAATATTCACCGCATACTGGGTAGACTATGCCGTAGCAAACCTCATTGGCCCTGTCACGCGACAGTGGCAGATTCCCCATCGCCCTTCAAATAATCCCAGCCGCCCTCCTTGGAATCGGCATGCTCACTGTCACGGAGAGTGTCCGCTGGCTAGCACAGAAGGGCCGCGACGAGGAAGCCTGGGAGAGTTTGAAGTGGATCCGCGCAGACGACTCGGAGGAGACGCGCGCAGAACTGAAAAGAAAATCCAGCTGTCTCT
>JARJCV010000443.1:0-29881 GCA_029281435.1 Mycena haematopus
TGGTCGTGTTGATCTTAAATTGCCTCAGAAAGAGTTTTCCTCGTCATCGGGGACAATACAGGTGCCGTCTTTCAGCTAGATGGTGCCTGGTCTGGGTGGAACCCAGTGGTCAAGTCCTCCTCGCACTGGGGTAATACGTCTGGAAACTCTGGTGATTGCCGATCAAACATATACAGTCGGCCTGAACGCCATAATTGACAGCGGTTCACATTTTTCTTTTCTCGGTGTATCTGGGATCGACACCATCATATTCGTAGGGACGACCTACTCCTATTTTCCCGAGAATATCTGCCAGGCGCTACATACAGCCCTCGGTGGAGCCCAACAGGAATTGGACAGTTTCAATTGTTTGTACCGTCGTAAGCAGCCCATACAGACCGTGCGCTTCGACTTTGGGAGTACCGCGATGGCCTACCGCTTGGCGATGCTTCTGGATCCTCGACCTAACACAATTTCGAATGCTCATGGAGAGGCTTGTGCATATCCGGCCTTTAAGCCCCTGAACACATTGACACTCAAAGAGGAGGTGCTAGAGAAGCAATGTATCTTAGGAAATGTATGTCATTTTTGCCCGTCATAGCTTTTGTCGACACGGGTTTCAGTTCTGATTGTACGATGATACTCGTTAATACATCGCTCTCGTCTCATCCTCCCTCCCGAAGTCCTCCGTAAGATTGTTCACGGCACATCCGCGAATCTATAGTGGCAGTTATTTTTATTATCCTTATTCTGCATATATCGCAGCTACAGATTTGCAATCGTAGGTCTTACAGTTTCGGATGAGTGAATGAAAAGCTTTGATTCAGTCAAAAAAAAATTCACTGAATCGATCAAGACATGTGCGCCGGATTGCGTTGGATAAGATATCAGTTCTCTGAGTCTGAGGAATCACTTTCCGGCGGTTCCACAGGGCCGTCCTCCATAATTTCTAAACGTCGCATGAATGAACGACATGGTCTCAGTTGAACTGTGGGAACGAACCATGTACTCCGGGCCAATCCAGGCGTGTGCTGGACACCGGACGGAGAAAGACAGTCTCGTCCGGGCCAGCAACGACCTCCCAGCGTTTCCAGAAATACTCGGTATCAATTGGAACATAAATTTGTATCACTTCTAGCCAAGGCGCTAACTGGACGGCCTCGGCGGCGACCGCCTTCAGTCGTCGGATGAACCGGGCGTATTTGTGGTCAATACCGCGTGGGTGTAACCGATCTCTTCGTTCTGGAGGATCCGGTTCAAGGGCAAACACACGCAGATGTTTCATCTGCGCCAGTACCTGCTGCAGGACGGGCTGTAGCGGTGTGAATACAAAGATTCCAGAAAGTGGAATGAGTGCGCACCGCAGGGTTCCAGTCATCATCCATGTCTGGAGGGACGAATCGGCGGATTTCAAGGTACATCAGAGAGGGAAATACACGAGGAAGGATCCGCAGGAACTGCTCATCAACCATGTCTGCCATGTACCATATCTCCAGGTGTGTAACCATCGGAAGTAACACACCGTGGAGCGCTTCCAAAAACTGCGACGCGCGGAGAATGTTGAGAGGATGTCGGTATATGTGGGGCGGAGTGGGATATTCGATGACTGCGAGTTTTTCCAGCCCAGAGGGAAGAACGGATAAGATTTGGTCCCCTGGTGCAAGTGACGCTATTTCCAGTTGTTGGAGCTGAGGGGGGAATAGGTCGGCGATGGACGAGGGCAGATTATTGTGAGGAACGATCGGATAAGGAATGGAAGGAACGAGGTAAGGATAGACAGAAGGGACTGGGTGGCACCGAAAAGAAGATATTCGGAGATTCGGCATCATCAAAAGGACGGATAATAGGGATGCGCCGGCGGGGTCCGGCCAGAATCCTTGAATAAAAAGTTCACGAAGAGACGTCCATCCAAGCGATGGGGCCAATGAACGTACTACGAGCTCTCCTGGCAGAGTGAGAGCCTCCAAAGTAGAGTGACACCCCCGTAAGATGGAAGAGATACTCTTCACCTCGGACTCCAACTGGGGAGGAGGACGTGGAATTCGTTCGAGACCGTAAGTGTGCCCTATCGGCGCCAAAGCATGGGGAGAGATGTACGACAGACGTCGGAGGGGTGGAATAGTCATGGCTGGCGGAAGTTCGAAGATGTGTTGACCCTTCCCAAGCCATGGTGAACGATCCAGAACGAGATTGATGCACGCTGGTGCTCCAGTGATAGTCTCAAGTAATTCGGGCCAGACACCGCCGGGAATGGACGAAAGAACGAAGGTGTGGATCGCTTCCATGCCGCGAATCGCAGGGTCCAAACGCGATATTACAAAATCACGGTGATCCGAGTCAAAAAAATGACTCTCCTCGTACGGACCTACAAAGACGAAGACTCTACGATAGTTAGGTAATCTGAAGCCACGATGTTATGGAAGAACCTTATATAAGGCCACAGCTGACGGGGAGGGAACGCCAGGCGGCGGTGAGGACCCCATGGGGCCCAAGTGTGTTTACTGAACAACCTCGGTGTGAGTAATACACGGAAGCGACGAGACACCATGGAAAGTCGTATGAGGTCCCGGAATTGAATTTCGGGTCTTGCACAGACTTCAGCAAGAATATCGTCGTTGAACCACTGTTTTTGAGTCGGCCCCGGAAGCCGTAGAGGACGACGCAGAAACCATCGGGACTGCTGATATGTATGAGCGGAGGCTACGACAATGAAGGATACCCACAGCAACGTCCAGCAACCAGCGCCACAGGAAATTCATCCCCCAGGTGTCGCTCGAGGGTGACGTGCACTGACCACGTTTTGATGCTTTGCATTTATTGTCCATCATCCACATCAACATACAAACATATACCGGCAATAAGTATTTATCATACACTTCGCCCATTAAGGCCTCAGCCTTGACTCTGTCCTTTTACCACTTCTCCCTCAAATGTCAGACAGCAGTCGCCGCTTGCGTTCTTCATCCAAAGTTAACGCGCAATCTTCCTCCCTAAGCACAACATCTTTGGAGACTTCGCCATCGGCGGCGAGCGCGATACAGATTATCAAGCCAGGCTCACGCCCTCCAGGCCTCTCCGCCTCCGATCTAACTCTCCTGCGTGAAAAACAACGAAAACTACGCACTCAATCCAAAAAGACTCTCGCGTCTCTTCCGAACGCCAACCCGCACCTGCGCACCGCACTCGAAGCCAGCCTAATCTTCGCGCAAGAGGAGGCCGGCTCGGCGGTGTGCGTCCACGCCGCAGGATGGGTGCTCACCTGCGCGCACTGCATCGCGGAATCCGCAGCCGAGTACCGCGCCGCTGCGACTCGGACGTGGTGGCTCCTCTCGTACACCGGGCGGGCGGTGCAGGTCGCGTGCCGCGCGTGGGACCCGCGGCGCGATTTAGCGCTCCTACAGATCGTCGCCGCAGAATGCGAATGCGACCTCCCCTCCTTCGCGTCCCTCCGCCCATCCGCATGCGCACCCGCCTCGGGAACGCGCATCGTGTGTATCGGCCAGCCGGGCCAAGACGACCTCGAGTCCGCCAGGCACGGCGCACGCACTGCCCGCTCGTGTTCGTGTCGTCTGGGGCGTTCTGCGGGATGGTGCCGGGTGCGGACCCGCACGATAACTCGGAGATTGGGACGCTGAGGCACGACGCGTGGACGTACTGGGGTCATTCGGGCGCGCCGTTGGTTGATGAGGGGAGGGGACGTTGGTTGGTTTGCATTCGTCGTGGGATGACGAGACGGCTATGCGGCATGGGGTTCCTCATGCTGCTATTCGGGCCTTTTTGCAGCTCCATTTGAATGCGTAGATCTCGCAGTGCTCTTCGGTCGTTCGATCGACTTGAGATGACTTGACTTACGGTGCGTCTCTCGTTCGTCGTCCATTCCCAACGCTCTATTTCCTTCTCCAAGAGCTGCCTCCGACGAAGCCTCTGGTCAAGAACATGCTGCCTAGATCGTCCTCACTCATCCCCGCAGAACGACACCTCGAACCAAACCTCGACTGGGCTCTCCCGCACACTGCATCGGCCCAACAGATTAGCTCGCTAATACTAACAACTACTTAATAACTTTATATATACGCGAACCCTGGGCGCGGCTCAGAAGTCATCGTCATCCCCATCATCCCCAAAGTCTTCGTCGTCATCGTCCTCTCCCCCGCCAAAGTCATCCGAATCATCGTCGTCCCCCGCATCCGAATCATCGTCGTCCCCGGCGTCCGAATCGTCCCCAGCGTCCGCGTCTGAATCGTCCGCGTCAGAGGTATCGTCCGGCACCTCGTCATGCCCGAAGTCTAGGCCGGAGAGGTCGTCCGAGTCCGAGTCGTCCGCGTCTGCGTCAGTCTTCATTCATTCGAAATCAGCAAACGAAGTGTAGGGGAAGGCTGGCTCACCCCGTCAGCGGTCGGGTCGGTCGCCTACGAAAGAAAAGGAAAAGGAAAGGAAAGTCAGCGTTCGATTTGGGGAGCTGAAGGGAGGAGGGGCAGGGATCGTACACTTGTGTCGGCGGTCGAGTCCGCGTCCGCATCGGTCTACAAAGAATCCATAAGCATGACACACGTCAAAACCAGCGGCAGCGTACCCCATCAGCGTCAGCGTCAGCGTCAGTCGAGTCGGTCCTGCTGTGCTTATGGAGGAAGATTTCGCGTTGACTTTGGATGAAGAACGCAGGCGACGACTGCTGTCTGACATTTGAGGGAGATGTGGTGGAAGAGAGTCAAGGCCGAAGCGGTGCCGAGTCATCAGCCGGCGATCTCGGGGATCCACCGGATCAGGGGCATTTCCCACTCGGCGTTCGCCGATGACCAAACTCAGCTGATGGATGGCGTAATGCTTTTTGCCTCTTGCGCTCATTCGTGTAGCCGACGCGGGCGATAAGGGCGTCGGGTGGACGCACAGCAAAGCCATAATCCATCACTTTTAGCCGAACCAATCGCACTCGCGAGGTTAGTCACCCTGCAGGCTGCCAGTTGCCTGCCCGGCTGCCACCGACCATGGTCTCTCTGCTCTTCAGTGCTCTATTGCCTCTCGTCGCATCGTCTCAAATACACCTTCAGCGCCCGTTTTCCCCTCCAAAGAGTCCCCTCCTCACCCCCAAAATCGAACAGCTATCCTTTTGGAGTTCCTCCAGTTTGGCAGTCGCAGTCACGGTGGTGCAAAAAGACGACCGCACGGGCGCGTGGCACACAGAGTTCGGTTCCTACGGCCGCGCCCACGCCGATGGCTCGCCCGTCACCCCAGACGAGACACCCTCTTCGCCATCGCGTCGGACAGCAAGCTGTTCCTCGCAATGGGCGTCGGTCTGCTTGTCAAAAACGAGTCCCTGGCTGAGCGGAGGGGAGAGAAACTGTTCCGGAATGGAGCCTGATGGACGTCGAGGCTTCGAGCGGGGTCACTATCCAAGATATGCTTTCTCACCGCACTGGCCTCCCGCGGCACGACTATTCAGGCCAACCGCGAGCGGGAGGCGTCGGCGAGATGATTGGTTGGTCCGCTCATTACCTCGTTATCTTTCCTTAGATTTGAATTTATTTCCGTCGTCGCAGATATCAACTCTCCGATTCCTCCGTCCCTCAGCTGCGTACCAATACAACAACCCCATGTACGAGGCCCTCTGGCATCGCATCTCCAGCCGACGCTCTTGAATCGCACCATCACGTTCGAATCCTACATCGGCGAACACATCTTCGCGCCCCTGGGCATGAACGCGTCGACGTATTCCGTCGCAGAGGCGGCGCGGCGCGGGACGGGTTTCAGTGGAGCATGAAAGACGCGCTTGCTGGGAAACGGGGGACACTCACCGCGACCGTCTGGGCGAACCACGGCGGCCGGCGCGCGGAGGGGTACATACAGACACAGACACCGGGCGGGGACGGCGACGTGCTGGTGGGGCTGGATAATCGCTTTGTGGCGGAGTGGGTTGCCGGTGCGGGTGCGGAGGACGGGTTTGCGTTCTCGGGCGACTTTTGGGGGAAGAAGGGGGAGGTGCGGGAGCTGGAGGGGGGTGGGCGGGTGGGCGCAGAGGTCTGGTTCGGCCGGGTAGGTTAGGTTAGGTGGTTTATTTTGTTTTGTTTTAGATGAGATGTTGGGGTCGCTCTGTACTCAATCAAGCTGACTGGATTTTGGATAGATAGAATGGTAACATAATGATGTATCGTTGTTTAGTTTGTTGTTCTTGATAATTGCAGTACGGACACCACTAAGGAGAACGGGCAGAAGGAAGAATGATCCCGAGTATTGTTCTTGTTATATTTGATCTCGACTGTTAACCCACCTATCTACGCGCGCTGCGGGGAATTTATTCAACTGAATTCAAAACCATACATTTCTGAGGTGTACTCGTACTATGCATATGTGTTTCGGTCGTATCTCGAGATTAAACAACTAGAGGTGTTTGATCCTCCGATCCCCACATCTGCTCTTCTTCGTTGCTTTTCGAGTGGGGAGGACAGAATGTGATCGTGTATGCCGCGTTCTTATCAGACGGGCAACTCCAGAGGGCGGTGCCGCTGGGCTCGTCGTACGCAAAAGCGTATGCGTTTGGGCAGTTGTCCTCTAACGAGAGTAAAGTTTGATTAGAAGAAAATGAACATAAAACGAGACTGACTGAAGTAGTGGTAGTTCCTGACGCCAGAGGCTGGGCATGTAGCCGGCGTACTGTGGCTTCCGGAGCAGCAGTTGGGTGAGTTGGCTGGTTGAATATCAGGAGCGGACACGGCAGAAGTGATAGAAGGCGGCGTACCGGCACGGCCATTCAGAGCATCGACGGTGCAGGCGCTCTTGCACCCGACTGGGAAGCCGGTCTTGTCAAAAGGCCCTTTCTGATCGCCGGGGCCTGAGAAGCAGAATGAGCCCCCAGTTTCTCAGCGGTGGAGGTGCCCATAGTATGAGGAATGGATACGTACACTTTGGGCCCAGGTCTACGGGACACGAAGGGATCCCGCAGCCGACGTTGTTATCAATGCGCATCGGCAGATTATACCCATCAACGAGGGAGACTAGACGAAATAAGGAATGAAAGGCTGTGTGGCGGCAAACCATGTTGTGGACATACCATCGTAATAGTCCTTGTTTCCGGCGCCTTTGAACTTGAACTCAGCGAGTGTGGCTGGAGGTACACCGGTACCGGTTTTGGTGTCGCATTCCTTCAGTAGTCGTCAATAGAGGCATTAGTCTGAGGTGTGGGTTGAGTCGACGTACGAGGCCTCCGTTGCAACCCCCATCGAGACACGAGTTCGCGCCTGGGTTTTTGGAGAAGTCGCAGTTGCGGCGTCCCCACACGCGACCGTCCTGCAGAAAAGTCAGTTTTAAATCATTTCGAAAGAAGGTACGCACCCAGTCTGAGGGGACCTTGAACGAGTGTTTCGTGTGGGCGGGCGCGGACCACCTATGGCGGTGCGTCAGTCAATTGGCAGGGCCAGAGGGAATCAAGTTTTGAACCCAGTTGCTTGAGAGGGCCGTCCACCGGAAGATGTGAAGAGCTGAGCAGCTTTAGTTCAATATGCTGTTGAATGTGGCGAGAGGCGTACCGCGGGCCAGACCGTAAATGGGCATGCATTAGAAACCTATATAGTTATGAGCGGCGCCGACTAACCAGTTGGCAACAGGACTGACGGTTATGGTACGGTCGGCAACAACAGTCGTAGCCATAGCCAGGAAAAGGACGAAGACAGATTTCATCGTAACTGAGATAGGAAGAGGATTGCACAGTTAGTTTCTTGTCGGGCTTTACCATACCCTATATATTCTCTAGATATCCACGCAGTGGAGCGTTTTGATACCCCGTGGAACAGCTCTTTGCTAAGCCCAAGCCGCCGGTAAGTACGGAATTGCGATAATCTGCGCGAAATGTCCGCAGACTCCACACCTTCGTGTTCTCTGCCGGCAACCCCAGTCTCTTGAGCGGTGTCACCCTTGATTCTTAGTTAATTGATTCCAAAAAAGAGCGCGAACGGGAATCAGGAGTTGTAACTTGTGGTACGGCGACCCGCGCGGCATGCAAGGATTCCGGAACCCTCGAACTCTTCGTCGTCGCTAGTGTCTGCCGCTGTCAGATGATGCCTGCTCGAGGCGAAGGCCGCACCTCTGGAACTACAGCAAGCCCCTACACATCTTTTTAGAGCCCTGGCATTCGGAGTATAACTAGTGAGGAACGAGCGTTCAATGGCGTCTGTCTGACTCCGACTCGCTGAAAGAGACTACAATGTCACTGCATTCGGAGACCCTGAGGATGAGAAGATGACGTACCATTCCAACGTTCGAAGCATAAATGCGGACCTCGAGTAGGATGGATATCATGAGACGCCGTCAAGAACTTGGTCGAAGTGAAGAACGTTGGCAGTGAAAAGGGAAGAGAATAACTTCGTGGGGGAAGTCTGGAAGATGACTCAGACGTGAAAAGATGCCGAGCCGCTCGGATCAGCATCGCCTTGAGCGTCAGGTGTTCGCTGATTCTTGCTGCGACGTTCTCATTCGCAGAAGCTCAAGTATCGCTCAGAATCATCCTCGAATTCCCAGCTTGACATCTCAGCTTTACCTCCATGGCATACCAGCATCTTGGACTGAAGCTTACACACGGTGGCTCAGCTCCATCCGCTCCGCATCCGCCGGATTTACTTCACCCAACTTGAAGCTTCACCCCACGGTCCCCACTTGGCGTCCAAAAAAATTGCCCGTGACAATTCGGACGCTTCTGCCCGAACCTGGGGCTACCTGGGGCCAAATCATGTCATGCGCGGCGATCAAGCGCCAAGATGTGGGTCCTTTGGCTTGTTTCTAAATTTTATCGTCTCCATCATGGGGCAAGGCCCCAAGCAGGTATACTCTAAAGCAAGTGCAATTAACAGCGGGGGCCGACCACGAAGCCAAGGTTTCATCTCTTACCATAACAGCTTCATCCAAGACATCATGAAGGTCTCTCTTCCCGCCTTTCTCACCCTCGCACTCGACTACTTGTTCGCGCCGCCCACCGTGCAACACGGACCAGGGAAGCGTGGCCTAGTTTGGCCCTACTACAACGGCGGTCTTGATCCCGGAAAGCTCAATGACCACCAGGGAACTGTCAACCTCATGTGCGTCCGAGATTGATTTACGCTCATGTTCTAACACATCCACAGTTACGATTATGAGACCTACGCTCCTCCATCGTCCAACGGAAACGGCGGCCTTGCTTTCATCGGAATGCAGCGCTGCCTCGACTGTGACTCTTCTCCCATCTCGAAACTCGCGGCGCGCCAGAAGGAACTCAAATTCTCCACTGTTTTCACTCTGAATGAGCCTGATCTGAACGGTATCAGCCCGGGTCAAGCAGCTGATTGGTATAAACAACATATCAACCCCTTGGTTCGTCGGTTTCGCATGAAAATCCTCATCTTCATCCCTCAGCTGTGTGTACGCAGGCTATCAAGAAGGCGCTCCCTGCTGTGACCTCTTCCACCGATTCTGGAAAAGGCCTGAATTGGGTGCAGCAGATGGTCAAGGCCTGCAACGGCGGCTGCCACTTCGACTACATCAACCTTGTAAGCAATCACAGCATCCAACTTTCAGCTCTCTCACATGTACTTCCCAACTAATCGTCTGTAGCACTGGTACGGACAAAACTTCGCCCAATTCAGGGCGCACGTCAACGACGCCCACTCCCGCTTCCCGCACAACAAGATTGTTATCACCGAGTTTGCGCTCCAGAATCCGCGCGGTGGTCAGGCTGATCAGTACGCATTCCGTCGTCGTCCCCTTGATATATATTGATATAAACCTTTTCAGGATCGCCTTCTTCAAAGAAGCGTTCCGCTTCCTCGATTCAGCCTCCTTCGTTGAGATGTATTTCCCATTTCTCGCGTCCTCGCCGTATTTATTCAAGCTCCACGACCCCAACGGCGCCGCCTTCGTTGGCACGGGCTCGACGTTGTATAACAACGATGGAACGATCAGTGCGGTCGGCCAACTGTTGCTCAAAGCGTAGGTGCCTGCAGTAAAGCCGTACAACGTATTCAGATCCAATGAATTCTTTTTGACTGAATGGGAGCTTTCATTCATTCAGACTTGCGATTGCAAATCTGCAGACTGCCGCTGCGATATATACAGAAATAAGGATAATAGCCGCAACTATAGATTCGCGGATGTGCCGTGAACAATGTATTACTATAGTACTGTGGTTTGACTCTGTGGTTTGGAACTGAGGATACCCGTGCAATGAACATACTTGCATGTTAGATCCGAGCTGCTGGTGGCAGAAAGGAACGCGTTAACGCAAATATGACAGGGAATCTTGTAAGTTGTAACAGAAAGGTAGCTAATATCGCTGCCGCTGTTGGCTGTGTTGGCTGTTACTAAGGAGATCTGAGATGGGCGTCAATCTCAGCTCACTTACAAGCGTCCGGTGGAGAAATCGACGTCAGATGGTGGACGTTGGAGGATGCTCGGAAACGTTGTGATCGCGGGTAGCAAGGGGTCTAGTAGCCGATTGATGATCACACAGCCACCGACTCTGCTCCGCCCCACACCTCGTCCTAGAGGCATCTCACACTGTCTTCCCTGTGGCTTCATTTCAATTCAACTCGCATCGTCCTTACTTTCGCATCCACCCATCCGAATCTATACTACGTACGATTCACATCGCTTTGTGCCGTTTTGATCCACAAAATGGTAGATGTCGGCGTCTGTGTCTTTCATTTGACCATGGTCTATCCAATAATATCGCAGAGTCCGTGGAGACCTCAAAAATCTCAGGTGCTTGTACGTTTCCGAACATTTGACGACCCCTCTTGATTATTTTCTTTAGGCGTAAGAGCCGCCGATTGAATCTCGAACGTTAAGCCGGTCCAGATGAAAGTTACTTAGGTACCTGGGCTAGATGGATGCGGTGCCAGGCTGGCTTGGGTTCGGCTCCAGCTCGGACCAGGAACCGAACACCGAGCTTACATATACTCACCTCTCGGGCTAGCATGGTCTTTGAATGGCCGCAATGTCCTCGCTCCAAATAAAATCTATTCGAGTCGAGCCAGGACGAACCCTTCAACTCACAGCAAAGAGCTACTCGTCCGGAACTAGCGACCCCAACGGCCTGACTCTCTTGTTTGCGCATGGAGCAGGTGCGCGTGAGTCTTTATCCCTCTGGTCAATGCTTACCCGAATTCTCTTTATGCCCGAAAGACAAGGAACAGTGGGAGCCAACGCTCGAGCAGATCTTCGGAATGCAGGAAACCGCGAGCTGCGGCTTTAGTGTCCGTGAGGCTTGGAGTGTCGACTGGCAGAGCCACGGTGAAGGCGCTGTCGTAAACGAGGCTGCACTATCGAACCATCCCGGTGTATGTGAGTGGCTCGTCTCCTTTGTCTGATAGTCCCCATCGTCACTCAACGGTCCAATGCTAGCCGTCGTCGAATGGGCCGAGGCTATTGTGGCGTTCGTCAAATCTCCGCACCTCCGCGGCCGGCGCATTGTCGCCGTGGGCCACTCTGCGGGGTCCACCGCTGTGTACATTCCACATGATCATGGACACGATTATAATGCTCACAATGATTCAGGCTTCTGGCCACACAGAATTTACTCCCTCAGGCTTTGCCTTTCGTGGGCATAATCGTTGTCGAGCCCGTAATGTGTAGCAAAGACTTTTATCGCGAGTTCAGCGGGGAGCGCGATAGCGCTCTCTCGACAGCGATTATGATTGTGAACGCTCGGCCCACAACGTGGTCGAGCCGTGACGAGGCATTTGCCTACATGCGCGACAACTTCATCTGGAAAGGATGGAACACACGGGTTCTCCGTACTTATGTGGTAAATACAAGACACAAGATTTTAACGCGTGATAATCTTATTGCCGTATTATAGGACCATGGGTTGATTGATCTCCCCGGGAAAGACGGTGTAGCTATCTCGACAAGAAAAGCGCAAGAGATCAGTGCGTATACCAATGTACCACCACATCTGGACGCAGTCGATGCGTACCGGCGCATTGCGCCATGGATCCCCGTTCATTTTATTTTCGGCGCTCGAAATGATCTGCATCAGCCTTTTAACAAAATGATTCGCGGTTTTTTGGCGTTGTGACGTTGCCGTAACCTCACAACCTCAAAATGTGCCAAATAACCTTCCTTCCTGTGGAAGGATGGCAGTGAAAACAATCCAAGACGGAGCTAAATAACCTAAGAAGACAACTACATACCCAGTTGTGCCAAAAAAACTAGAAAAAATGCAGAATTATGCCCTTCACCTGGGTCGAACTGGGAGGTTGTGCCAGAAATCACATAGGGTTCGACGTTGTGAGGTTGTGCCGAGGTTGCGTCACTCTTGGTGATGGTTGCGATGTTTTTTGGGGTTGTACAACATCAAAATCAAATTGTCAAAAGTCTGATGTGGTGTGAGTGCTGCGACGTTGTCACTGGAGTTATCATGTTTTAGTCAATTAATTATTCAGTCCACCCGAGTCCCAGAACTCGATATTCGATCCTCCAAATAATATCCAGGCGTCCTCGATCCAGCGCGTACGACGGGCCGGTCACATGGTGTGGTTCATTCATTATTTTCTTCTTCTTCTTTCAGAGTCTTTGACAGATCAATCTCATATTGCAGGTACTTCAGGAAAATCCGGACGCGTTGGCTACTGCTATCTGCAACGCTTTGGCACAGATCGAACGGCCCGGGGTTGATTTGTTTTCCAAGCTCTAGATGCCAAGTAATTATAATCAATTGAGATCTTAGATAATTTCAACATTGGCTCTACTTTTCCGTCAGAAAACTACTGAAATCAGTTGAAACTTAATGGGCGAAATGAGTGATAAATATTGCCGGTATACTTATGTTTGTATGTTGATGTGGATGATGGATAATAAATGCAAAGCATCAAAACGTGGTCAGTGCACGTCACCCTCGAGCGACACTTGGGATGAGCTTCCTGTGGCGCTGGTTCCTGGACGTTGCTGTGGGTATTCCTCACTGTCGTAGCCCCCGCTCATACATATCGGCAGTCCCGTTGGTTTCGGTTTCTGCATCGTCCTCTACGGCTTCCGGGGCCGACTCAAAAACAGTGGTTCAACGACGATATCCTTGCTGAAATCTGTGCAAGACCCGAAATTCAATTCCAGAATCTCATACAAATTTCTATGGTGTCTCGTCGCTTCCGTGTATTACTCATGCCGAAGTTGTTCAGTAAACACACTTGGTCTCCGTGGGGTCCTCATCACCGCCTGGCCTTCCCTCCCTGTCAGCTGTGGCCTTATATCAGGTTCTTCCCTAATTTCATGGCTTCAGGTTCCCTAAATATTCCTGTAGAGTCCTCGTCATTTTCGGTCCGTACGAGGAAAGACATTTTTTTGACGGTGATCACCGCGATTTTGTAATATCGCGTTTGGAGCCTGCGATTCGCGGCATGGATGCCATCCACACCTTCGTTCTTTCCTCAATTCCCGGCGGTGTCTGGCCCGAATTACTTGAGGCTATCACTGCGGCACCAGCGTGCGTCAATCTCGTTCTGGATGATTCACCGTGGCTTGGAAAAGGCCAAGACATCTTCGACCTCCCGCCGACCATGGCGATTGCACCTCTCCGACGTCTATCATACATTTCTCCCTATGTCTTGGCGCCGAGCGAGTTCCCCCACATTCTCGAACGAATTCCACGTCCTCCTCCCCAGTTGGAGTCCGAGGTGAACAACATTTCTTCCATCTTACGGGGGTGTCACTCTACTTTGGAGGCTCTCACTCTGCCAGGCGAGCTCGTAGTACGTTCATTGGCCCCATCGCTCGGATGGACGTCTCTTCGTGAGCTTTTTATTCAAGGATTCTGGCCGGACCCCGCGGGCGCATCCCTGCTGTCCGTCCTTTTGGCGATTCCGACTCTACGAATATCTTCTTTTCGATGCCACCCAGTCCCTTCTGTCTATCCTTACCTCACAGCCCCCTCAATTCCTTACCTTATCGTCCCTCGCAACATTCTGCCCTCGTCCATCGCCGACCGATTCCCCCCTCACCTCCAGGAACTGGAAATCGCATCGCTTGCACCAGGGGACCGAATCTTTTCCGTTCTTCCCTCTGGACTGGAAAAACTCGCAGTCATCGAATATCCCCCTCCACCCAACGTATATCGGCATCCTCTCAATCTTCTCCGCGCGTCGCAGTTTTTGGACGCCCTCCACGGTGTGTCACTTCCGATGGTCACACACCTGGAGATATGGTACATGACAGACATAGCTGATGAGCAGTTCCTGCGGATCCTTCCTAGCGTATTTCCCTCCCTGGAGTACCTTGAAGTCCACCGATTCGTCCATCCAGACATGGATGGTGTCTGGAACCCTGCGGTGCGCACTGTCTCCACGTTCTGAAATTTTGTATTCACACCGCTACAGCCAGTCCTGCAGCAGGTACTGGCACAGATGAAACATCTGCGTGTGTTTGCCCTTGAACCGGATCCTCCGGAACGAAGAGATCGGCTACACCCACGTGGTATTGACCGCAAATACGCTCGGTTCATTCGACGACTGAAGGCGGTCGCCGCCGAGATCGTGCAGTTAGCGCCCTGGCTGAAAACGATACAAATTTACGTTCCAATTGATACCGAGTATTTCTGGAAGCGCTGGGAGGTAGTTGCTGGCCCAGACGAGACTGTCTTTCTCCGTCCGGTGTTCAGCACACGCCTGGATTGGCCCGGAGTACATGGTTCGTTCTCACAGTTTGAAACCATGTCGTTCACTCATGCGACGTCTAGAAATTATGGAGGACGGCCCAGTGGAACCCCCGGAAAGTGATTCCTCAGATTCAGACAACTGATATCTCGTCCAACCCGATTCGATGCCCATGTCTAGATCGATTCAATAATTTTTTTAGACTGAGTCAATCCTCTTCATTATTCGTCACTGTAATACCTCCGATTGCAAATCTCTAGCTGCGATATATGCAGAATAAGAATAATAACCGCAACCACAGATTCGCGGATGTGTCGTGAACAATGTCTTACTAAGGACTTGAGGAAGGGTACAAGAAAAGATGAGATCCGTGTATTATCAAGTACCATCGTACAAAAACCGGACATAAGGAGCTGCATGTAGCAAGTGTCGCTAGGTAGAAGTTGTAGCCGTGGATTCGTGAGGTCGTCGAGGCTCAGGCACTCCACTTGCGGGAAGCAAATCGGACTCTGCCTCCTTGACCGTGGCGGATGTGTTCGAATTCGGCGACGAGACCCCGAAGAAAGAACTGAATCCCGCGTTGACAAAAGCAATGAAGGGCAAAAATGACATACATTTCCCAAGACACAGTACTTCTTTTTCAATGCTCCCTTTAATGTCAATGTGTTCGCGGTCTTAAAGGCGGGATATGCACAAGCCTCTCCATGAGCATTCGAGGTTGTGTTAGGTCGAGGATCCAGAAGCATCGCCAAGGGGTAGGCCATCGCCGTACTCCCAAAGTCGAAGCGGACGGTCTGGATGGGCTGCTCACGACGGTACAAAACATTAGAACTGCCCAATTCCTGCTGGGCTCCACCGAGGGCTGTATCTAGCGCCTGGCAGATATTCTCGGGAAAATAGGAGTAGGTCGTCCCTACGAATATGATGGTGTCGATCCCAGATACACCGATAAGAGAAAAATGTGAACATACCGCTATCAATTATTGCGTTCAGGCCGACTGTATATGTTTGATCGGCAATCACCAGAGTTTCCAGACGTATTATCCAGTGCGAGGAGGATTCGACCACTGAGTTCCACCCAGACCAGGCACCATCTAGCTGAAAGACGGTACCCGTATTGTCCCCGATGACGAGGAAACTCTTCCTGAGGCATTCTAAGATCAACGCGACCAGAGGAACGCAACACTTACTCGGATACTCTCCCCAGGGCAACTGTAATCCGTGGATCCTGCAGTAATAAAGATCAAGAGGTGTACATACGTCAACAACGAAACACCTACCTCGATCAGCTCTTCTTCGTGTAGTGAGACAATGAAATGCTGCCCAGGTCGGAGTTGATCGGTAAGAAATGGATGCAAGGCTATATAGCTACCTGCAGCTTGCTCGTTCTGATCAAGGTCGGTAGGTTGATGCAGGAGAGGCAACAAAATATTGACTCACTTGCATAATCCAAGGCCCAAAATACCGTCTATCTTACGACTCTTGAAATGGTGGGTTGCCCTTGTCGCAACCCCGAATATAAAGTTTGGGGATCTGCAAACGTGATAGGCAGACTCATCTGCGTTCAGCCCAGCACAGAGATACAATGGACCGGTATAAAGATCGACATCTAGAAAATTTTGCACATCAGTGGGCAATGTTCGCTCACGAGGCTCACCCACGATGCTGCTGTCTCCATAATTTATAATTTGGGTTTCACCTGCGTTTCTGGTGGCTCCTTGCTCATAAAATCCCTGGCGGCCACTGCGGCTGAGGAGTGTGGTCTCTCCAGGATTTCCGGAGATGAGGGTTGAATTTCGGGAAAACATCCATCTAGACACAAGTTAGGACATGACACACAACAGTTGCAGGAGTCTGACGTCTCCACGCTCCCTAACAATGTGCCACTAGTCAGTCCGACAACATTCAGGGGAAAGTGCCTCGTACCAGTATCAATCGCTAACCGGGAGAAGTGACGGATGTCTGCTGAAGGATCTACATCAGTAAAACAGCAACTTCGTCTTTGGCGTCTTTTGCGTCTTTGCAAAGACGCCAAAGACGCCAAAGACGCAATTTTCTCAAAGACGCGCGTCTTTCGCTAGGCAGGGTCAAAAGTCTCCACAAAGACTTTTCGTCTTTGGGAAGACGTATAAGATGCCTCAGTCTTTTTGAAAGATATCAACAGTCTTGTCAAAGACCGCGCTCAATGTTTGCAACGACGACCATTCATGCAATTTGGTATCCAAAAAAGGAAATTTTATTCAGATGTAATTTTGTGAGACTGTATATATTGGCTAATCCGAGAGCACCATAACGTCGTCATCGAGAAGGACAGGATCGTCGCCCGCCTCGGAACCACTGCGACTAAGGGTGGGGGCCCGCTTGCGTCCCGGGAGCTCCATGAAGTCCTTTGCACCATCAATGACCTCCTGCCAACGAGCGTCGTCCCACTTCTGGACTGTCGAGAGGAACTTGGTCGCACGGCGAGTGAGCTTCTTCTTCTTGCCTTCAGGGGTTTGGACAATTTCGACGATGTCGTCGCAGTTATCGGCAGAGAAATAGTTGGCGGTCTTGTTTGGGTTCACGTACTCGCCCGTCCGCCAAAACTTGAGCTCGTGATGTACCTGTAGCGAATGAGATGGTAACTCTACACGCGTTGATACGACTCACCGCCTGCTCCGCCATAAGAAGTGCCGATTCGGGATAAACATCTAGTTGCTCGTACGCACCCGGGATAGCGTCCAAACATGTGAGATGGTATGCGAGCGCGTGAAGGATGAGGTTCGACTGAAGAAATCCCTGCAATATAGATGTAACCAGTGTAATACTCAGGGAAACGGTTCACGTACCTTTTTATCGGCCCCATCTCCCCATATCTTCCAATGGAAGGCCATGGACCCGTTGCCAGGATGGCTCTGGAGGCACCACTCGACAAAGGCCGCGACACCTTCTGGAGTGTCAAATTTGAATTTGAGAGGCCGTGGAGTGTCGGTGGACGTATCTGGGTCGGTTGTGATACCCGAGGCATCGGCGTCAGCTGCGATGTCGTCTAACGATTAATATGGAGTGCAAAGTGATTATGAAGTCGGGCGCACCGTAATCATTGCCCTCGGCGTTCTCCTTGTCGTTCTCCTCCTCGTTGGGCTCGTACGAGTCAATGAGATCCATTATATACTTGTGAGGTTGGGCCCCGAGTCCATTGCGCCAACTGTCGATGCGATAGCCAATCTACAGCCGCAGTCATCATCACAGAAATATTCGAGGGCTATTCAATGTGCACATACCAAGCCGACCCAAGGTCCATCGGCAGTGACTTCGTGGCAATCCTTTCCGTAGACTGTGTCGACAATCCCCTGGATTTGCGGGACAGTCAATTTACCCCACGGCTTGACCTTGTTGCTCCCGACAAGCTTGCGCGCCAAAGGGACCACCTCACAGGTAAATTGATCGGACGTGTTGATAGGTAGGTGCCTGAGGCCCCATTTGGCAGTGCCGCCACGCACTTGTTTGCGAGTCGGGGCCTTCGGCGGGGCGGGCTGGATGGTGATGAGCGACTTGGAGAAAGAAGAGGTGAGTGATACGGATCGATCCGAAAGGCAGTGCACTTACGGCTGCAGGAATTCCCTTGCTCTTCTTCTTGCCAGTCTTCGGGCGCTCAACGTGCTCCGCTGTATCGTTGTCAACGGCGGGCCCGCCCGGAGCAACCATCGAGTCGTCGTCTGCGGTTGCTGCTACTTTCGGTTTGGACGTGATGAGACCACTCTTCTTGCCGGCGGTCTTGATCTTTTTCTTCTTCGGCTTGCTACTATCCCTTCAAAAATATTATCGACGTTCCGACATTAATGAATGGCGTACTTATCGCTGGAAGCCTTTCTCTTCTTTCCATTGTCAGCTGGCATTGCTGGAGTTCCAGACTTATCGCGAGTCTTGCGTGAGGCGGTAATGTCGGCACGGCTGACACCTTTTTTTGACTTCTTGTGCTTCTTCTTCGGAGGCGCGTCTTCCTCGCTGTCGTCGGGCTCAGCGTCCGACTCCTCGCTACTCTCCTCCTCAGAGCCTGGCGCAAATTGTTCTGACTCTGAGCCAGGGTCAGCGCCATCCCCATTGTCGACAGCTGGTCCCGAAACGAATCAGTGTGTGTCCTAAACAAATTGAGACTGATTTACCTCCAGAATCTGAGTCGGCGGTGCCTCTGTCACCAGCTGCACCTGGCCCTCAAACGAATATCAGCTTGTGTTTGACGGGGCGAGAGTAACTTACCTTTAGAACTGGGATCATCTTCATCCGCAGCTGCTCGGATACGAATAAATATATGCCCCAAAAAACAAGTGAGACTGACTTACAGTTGACGACCGCTGGGGCACTGGATTTTGGGGTGCGGATTGGCGGGTGATTCGCATTTTCAGCGTAGGTGATATCTTCGTTTCGCTGCTTATCTTCAAGTGCAGCAAGGCGGCGCTTGGCTTTGTCGAGCTCGAGCTTATCCTTCGCCTTGGCTGTCGTCTCGTCTTCACGGGACTGCTGCATCTCTGCAGCAGTGCGGCGAACTTTCTTCTCGACGCCAGCATTGGTAGCTGGGTGAGTGTCCTTGTTCTTGGGTCGAGTTTTGAGGCCAGGACGAGGCATCTCCATGGTGGAGGAAGAGGAGCGCGAATCCACAGACTGGCACGTGGGCGAAAAATATGGTTCGTTGCTCTGAGCCTCTGACTCAGCTCTGGCGCCATCTTTTCTTGAAACACACCAGCGTGCAAATCCACCGCAAATCCCAAAATCCACCGCAAAGCCCGAGTGCGGCCCCTCGATTTCCACTGCAAATCCCGAGTGTGGTCCCTCATTTTATGCCGATGCTCGTACCAATGTCTTCGCCTCATTCAAAGTTTGTGTCCACTCTCTTTATCTCCCCCATCTTGTTGTCCACCCGATGCTGAAGCACAAGAATTTCAAGCCTCGCAACATTCCCTGCCTGGCTCCCGGATGCTCGCGCTGTTTTTTGAATACTTCAGGACGAACCAACCACATGAAAGCAGCACATGCGCGATTCGACACGGGTGCCCCTACCTCAGACTCGGATAGGGATGAAGATATGCCGATGCCTTCTCCGCCAGGCAGCCGTAGCTCCTCCGTCCTTGGTGGGGGAGATGCTGGGCCAGGGTTAACTCCGCCATTGGCAGTACCGCGCACTCTCATCAAGCGCCATCCAATTTTGAATGGTGAGTGTCTAATTTTATTTTGTCGGATTCTCATACCAGAGAATATAGGAAGACCGTGTGACCGAGACGGCAACTTCTTGCTGCCAAATACCCCGCCGCCTCCGCAAGAACATCCGCCATTTGGCGACTTCACTCCGTATGCGGGGCGTGCGGATTTCGAGCTCGCTGATCTTCTGTATCGGCGTATTCAGATGTCGGCAGGCGCCATCGACGAACTTATGCAAAATTGGGCCGCACGACCAGATGCTCCTAATCCACCCTTTGCCGACCACGAAGACCTCTACAACACCATCGACGCAACCGAGATCGGGCATGTTCCGTGGGAGTCGTTTACCGTCCGCTACAATCGACCCATCGCACCCGGGGATCTAACTCCTTGGAAGACTCAGGAATATGTCGTCCACTTTCGCGATCCTCGAAAGGTCCTCCAGGAGCAACTCGCCAATCCGGACTTCAAATCTGAGATGGATTTTTCACCGAAGCAAGTCTTCGTTGATGGACGACGTGAGTATGAAGACTTCATGTCCGGGAATTGGGCCTGGCGGCAGGCGGTGCGTGTATTCGTCTTTGCTAATTTATTGACTGTTAACATTCGGCAGGATATTATTGTCGAGGATCCAGCCACACATGGGTCGACATTTGTCCCCATCATATTAGGCAGCGACAAGACCACCGTGTCCGTCGCCACGGGCCAAAACGAGTACTACCCGCTATATATGTCGAATGGGCTCGTTTACAACGGTGTTCGTCGTGCGCACCGCAACGCAGTGACCCTGATTGGGTTTCTTGCCATTCCCAAAAGTGTGTTATCTTCTTGAAACTCTACACATGAACTGACTTGATTGGACAGCCGATCGCGAAAACCAGGACTCCGTTGAGTTTCGCACTTTCCGCCGCAACCTTTTCCATGGATCCCTTCGCCACATCCTCGAGTCTTTGAAGCCGGGGATGACCGTCCCCGAGGTTACGCTATTCGGCGACGGTCATTACCGTCGTGTAGTTTACGGACTTGGTCCGTACATTGCGGACTACCCGGAGCAAGTGCTTCTGGCATGTGTCGTGCAAGGCTGGTGTGCAAGGTGAGCTTTCGGAATTGCCGCACACCTTTATTTAACCAAGCATCTAGGTGCACGGCGCCCAGAGACAATCTCGACGGCCCGAGCGGCCGCAGAACTCAACTCCACACAGAAACATTATTCGATGTGCTTGACCACGGCGCCATGTGGGATCAATACGGCATCATCCCTGATGTTCTGGTGCGTACTTTGCGTTAGCCTTTCTACCTCTCGACTCATGCATTCACACAGCCTTTTACTTGGGACTTTCCGCGGGCGGATATCTACGAACTCCTTTCCCCCGATCTGTTACATCAAGTCATTAAGGGCACGTTTAAGGACCACCTGGTCGCGTGGGTGGGGGAGTATCTCGAGAATGAGCATGGCAAAACTGAGGCCAAAAAGATCATGTCAGATATCGATCGACGGTACGTCTTTCGATCACGACATCAGCTGTACCAACTACAACTCCTCCAGCATTGCGGCTGTCCCTCCATTCCCAGGGCTTCGCAGGTTCCCAGAAGGTCGAGGATTCAAACAATGGACCGGGGACGATTCCAAGGCGCTGATGAAAGTGTGTATAGATATCTCTTTCGTACCTTGTCCTGCATTAACCCAAAATTCGAGGTGTATCTTCCGGCAATCGAGGGCCATGTCCCGCCCCAGATGGTGCGCGCTCTGAGCGCGTTCCTCGACTTCTGTTATCTCGTTCGGCGGAACGTCGTCGACGAGGCCACACTCAATGCCATTGATGCGGCACTGGCTCGCTACCACCGCGAGCGCACCATCTTCGTTGACTCGGGTGTTTGCCCAGATGGTTTCTGTCTTCCACGCCAACACTCCCTTACCCACTATCGCTACCTCATTCAAGAATTTGGGGCCCCGAACGGACTCTGTTCCTCCATCACCGAATCAAAGCATATCAAGGCCGTGAAGCAGCCCTGGCGGCGCTCCAGCCGCTTCGAGGCGCTGTCGCAAATGCTGACCATCAATGACCGGCTCGACAAACTCGCTGCAGCGCGGGTGAACTTTACAGCTCGCGGGATGATGACTGGTCCGACTGCTCACCCTCTCCCTGCTCCCGTCGCGCCTCCGGATGCAGATGAAGACAACGATGGCGGCCCAAGCGATGAGCGGAAAATTCTCGGGGATGTCAAATTGGCAAAAAAACCGAGTGCGTTTCGGTTCGAGCGCATTTACATCATTAATTTCCTTTCAGTACGCAGGTACCCCCGTAATCCTGCTGCTTTGGCCCAATATCTACAGCTCCCCGAGCTAGTCCCCCTGATCCAGCGTTTCTTGTATCTACAAGATCATCCCGACCATGATCTTGATAACGCCCTTTCTCAGGTTCCCCTTGACGACTGTCCCGATGCTCCTCGCAGTGTCAAAACATTCCCGTCTGCCGTCGCCAAATTTTATGCGCCCAGCGATCAATCCGGCATACGCGGGATGCTGCATGAGCGCATCAGGGCTGTGCGCTCTTGGCGTGGCGGTCCTGCGCGCTATGATTGCGTATTTGTTGAGGGAGACCCTGATCTTCCCGGGTTTAGGGGCCTTCTCGCTGCGCGCGTCCTCCTCTTCATGTCATTCAAATATTCTGGTATCACCTACCCCTGTGCGCTTGTCACCTGGTTCTCATCGATCGGCGATGAACCTTGTCCTGATGTCGGCATGTGGATGGTGGAGCCCGACACTGACCGCCGCGGGCGGCGGGTGATGGACATCATTCATATCGATACTATTCTGCGCAGTGCACATCTCATCGGTATCTACGGTAATTCATATCTTCCTCGACACATCAAATATTCCGATACTCTGGACAGTTTTAACAAATTTTATGTTAATAAGTACGCCGACCACCACGCTAATGAGATAGTCTTCTAGAAATCATTGTACTAGTAGTCATAATACACTGGCTCAAATTCCCGCACCGCGTCTTTATGTCTTTGAATCACTTGGAAGTCTCCGACGTCTTTGATCACACTTAAAATATCAAGTTCTCAAAGACGTTCACTTCAAAGATGAAGATGTGCCTATCAAAGACGAAGACCTGAAAAGATGGGTCGCCAAAGACCAAAGACGTCTTGGAAAAGATTAAGACCAGCAAAGACGAGTTCCAAAGACGTAAGATGCCAAAGACCAATGTGCTGTTTTACTGATGTAGGTGGTATGTCCCCTTGATAGCGACAGGAATCGTGAGATGAGAGCACAACCAGAATAAACTACCATACTATGTCGACGGTATGGAGGTACCCTGCAGTCAAATGAGAGGATGCAGCCAAGCAGGTAATTGGAATATCACCTGAGTGAGTTTCGGTCAGAGGTATTTGTCGTCGTTCCAGCTTGTATTCGTTGTCGTTGGCGTAGCCTTGGCCCGTAATACTGGAAAGAACAGGGACTGGATTTTGCGATGATATTGCAGACGATATTGGGCGGCAAGGAACGGAAAGTGGAACACGTCTTTTTGGGAATACTTCCTCAAGGCATTCCTTGATTGGGTCCCAGAATATACCTACTGACGAGGTCGTCGGCGCGGTGATACGCCATTTCAACACATCCCCTTGATGCTTCAAACATCACTTCGTCTCGAGCTTGAAGCACGGAGCATCGAAACCTACATAGCCATTGTGGTCATGGTGCTTGGTGTTGTCCTTGAGCTCGCATACGAAACTGGCGACCTTTGGGTGAGACATTGTCGGGCAAGGTACTGATCGTCCCCGGAAGCTTATATACTGTTCGAGGGGCCAATCGATGAACCTCCAATAAATTTAGGGTAGAAATTCGGACCCTGTTAGATGTGCACGCCTTGCGTGCCTGTCCTGAGGCCTCAAGGTTGCGGGCCGAGCGTCAGAAGCCTGAATTGACTTGATCATTGGATTCCAAAAGGTGCCTTGCTGTAATCGATCCACGAATTGCAGGGCAATAGCAAGCCATCTCCTTCAAATTGACGCGGGACTCCGGAGTTTGCAGGTCTGAAATGATTCATCAGATTCTAACGGAACGCGGCCTTCGAGCTGGTGTAGAACAAGTGTCTGATTTTCAATAGAGATGGATGAGATGCGGTAACATGAGCGAGGGAAGAGCTAGATGAGATCGGATAAGTACTTTATCACCAGAACCCAAAACCAAATAGGGCAATGCGACTGCAATGCGTTCTACCTCGATGGCACACCGTCGGTGACCCTACCGCCGACAGCCTGGAAGCATCATATTAATCCGCTCGGAGGAAAGGTGTCAACGGACTTGTGGAAATTGCCATAATCGTTGCCACCACATCAGGAAAATCTGAAATTGCATTATAGACCATCATAGCCCCAAAAAGCCGGGATAGACCTGAAAGCAAACGGGCCTCTATGGGGTACACGTGGGAGGGGCGGTTTTTGGCACATAGACCACCATAGTCACCGCTTGCACTACCATAGCCTCGTAGTCAACATAGCCAGGATAGTTCTTATAGTCCACATATTTCAAGGAGAAACAAAAAACAAATTATATTCGATAAACTATGTATGCTACAACGGTAAGGGGAGCTCACATGTTAAGCCCACTAACTCAGATCTAGGACAAAACAGCCAAGGAGACTCCGATTCTCGAGAGACAAAGACAGACGAAGACGACCCAGACTGGCTTGAAGTTGCAAGTACAAGAGTGCGCGACAGACGACAGGGCACTTGATTGGGTCCACATTTGAGAACAGGCAGCTTGATGGGAAGGCTTGCAGCAGCTTGAAGCTTGAGGGCTTGAGGCTCGTAGTAGCTTTGAGACTTTCCCCGGCTTGAAGCTTGAGACGAGGCACAATCCCGATCCGACCAGCGCCAAACGAAGTCATGGGCATCTTGATGAACTTGGCTTGGAGGGGCCGCAGCTTGAAGACTTGAATGTACAGTGGGGAGGTTTGAGGAATCTTGAAGCAAGGGCCGAGGAAGGAGGAAAAGAGGGGAGTGGTCAAGAAGGAAGCGACGTCGAGCAGTCAACTTGATCAAATGATCACGAGATGCGCACGGACCTATGCTGACGCGCTGACGGATCAATTTTTTCCGCGCTGTCATTTGCGACACATGCCGTCACGGTGACAACCGCTTTCCCTCCTCCGCAACTCGTCCCTTCAGACTCGTCCGTAACGCCACGGCTGCCTGTCCTTGACTGCTTCGGATTTCTCGTCGCAGTCTGTGTCATCTATGTATTGTACAAAAAACTGTGGTTATTTTATGCTGGAACTTACTGTGCCGGACTGCATCTCGCAGTACTTAGCATTCAATGACTCGAGTTCGAAGTAACAAGCAGAAGTACTATTATGTACTGTAAGCTTTCATGCCTAACTGAATAGACCGGAATAGTCTCTCATAGGACCAAAGCACAGATACATAGCAGACCATAGACCCCGATAGACTAATATATCCAGCCCAGAGGAGTCAAAGACGACTATAGATCATGAGAGACCTGTATAACTGTCACTTGCACTTCATAGCATTTCAGATTTTCCTGATGCACGCACAACGTTCAGCGGCTATTCAACGAGGTCTGAGAATCCTCTCCTAGGAGGATTAATTATGGAGCGTCACGGTAAACAGAAAGCAGGTACCAGCAAGCAAAAGAGACGTCGAGCGAGGATGCGCGGCAACGTCGTGAATTGGTTGTGAACGTTGGTCGCAAGGGCGATTGATGGTAACACAGCCACCAACCCTTATTTCTCTCGTACCACGATCATCGATATTGAAAAACTTCACGGTGTATTGGATCTAGCAAGCACTGCACGGTGGCCCGGGTTCATGGCACTCAAGTATCTTGCCTAGTTATTATTTTCAAGCATTTGTCGGTGCTGCCCGTGTGGCTGCCACTGTGGCAGAATTCAGTACTCCAGTTTGCGTCCAGTTCGTGTTCTCGCTGCCTCCCATGTTGGCGTTAGTAACTCGAGGATCGCGTAGCATTTTCCCCGCGTGCATCGAACGCCTGACATGCTGGACTTCTAATCGTTGCAGCACTGCGTGAAGTGCATCCGCCGCAAGAGGTAGATGACCGCGCTACGAGTATGTCGTGCTCTCGCATAGCTACTAGCTTCGTCGCAGTACTTTCGACCCAAAGAAAAGGGAGACATCTCTGTCTCATTATTCTCGTGAATCGGGCCTCTCTACTCTTCCTGCCGTCTTCACCGTTTCGCCATGATTTCTCCAACAATATCGTATCGGTGGCGACCTCTTCCAAGTTGCGCCTGGGCCTCCCGTCGTTCACACCCTCGACTTAACCCAGCCACAAACGCTGACATCCATTGCGTTCCCGTTGGCCTCAAGGATGTTAGCCCTCCAGCGCCTATGTAGTCGACTCGCGACTCGCATTTCTAGGATTCCACATCCTGCGCCTCCAGGTCCCAGTATTTCCACTCCATACCGTCGGTCAATATCTCTCCCCTCCCTGTAATCGTCTCCAGCGGCCTCCCCATCATTCTGCGACGACCCCTCCCCTCCCTCGCTCATCCGTCCTCATCTAGCCCTTCTCTCATTCCCATTTTCATCACTCGGCCCCTCTCCGAGAGCATTCTTGCCTGTCTGCGCTCGACCATGCCCTCAGTCTTTTCAGCACCATCGGTGGCGACTTCAAGTTCCAATCTGTCCCTGGGCCTGGCTTCATGCCGCATGCACGCCGTCGACCCAACCCAGCCACGCCGATCGCATTCCCGCCGGCCTTTGAGTATGTCATCCCGCCGGCGCCCGAGTAATTCCAATGGTCTACTCCTCCATCCTTCGCCTCACGAGTCAAGGTCCCAGTCTTTCCTCTCCTCCACACCGTCGGTCGCCCTTTTTGGTGTCTTCTCCGTCTGTGATGGTTCCCGTCCTTCTGCGATCGTCCCTTCCACTCCCTTCCCGCTCCCTCCCATTCTTCCCTTCCCCATTCTTCCCATTCCTCACCCGTCCTCCCACCGCGTCCTCGCTCCTCGCCGATGTTCTTTGCTTCGTCCTTTCTAAACGGCGTCTCATGGTATCCATCCTACTCGAGGTCCGCATTTATGATTCTTCGAACCTCGAAATGGTACGTCATCTTCTCATTCTCTCCGAATGTTGTCCCGGACTTGTCCGAATGCCTACAAAGATGCGCAGGGTCGTGCTTGGCTCCATAAGTGCGGCCTTGGCCTCAAGGGTGCATCTGGCAGCGACAACGAAGATCGGGAGGCTTCCTACGCGCCATGGGGCTCGCCGTACCGGACTCCTGATTCGCTCTAGGTAAGTCACTCGCACTCCTGTTTGGAATCAATCAATTAAGAATCAAGGGTGACGCCGCTCAAGAGACTGGGGTTGCCGGCAGAGGCAACACGCAGGTGTGGAGTCTGCGGACATTCCGCGCAGATTATCGCAATTCCGTACTTCCCGGCGGCTTGGGCTTAGCAAAGAGTTTGCAGAATTGTTCCACGGGGTACGAAAACATTCCACTGCGTGGAGTATATAGGGTATGGCTGAGCGACAAGAACCTATCTGGTCTTTCCTCATCGCATCTCATTTACGATGAAGTCCTTCTTCGTCCTTTTCCTAGCTATGGCTATGACCGTTGTTGCGGATCGTACCATAACCGTCAGTCTTGTTGCCGACTTGGTTTGTCGACGCTCATAAAAACTGTACAGGTTTCTAATGCATGCCCATTCACCGTCTGGCCTGCGGTACGCCTCTCACCACATTCCAATCAACAGCACATTCAACTACATCTGCTCAGCTCTTCACCTCCTCCGGTGGACGGCCCACTCAAGCGACTGGGTTCAAACTTGATTCCCTCGAGCCCTGTCAATTGACTAACGCACCGCCATAGGTGGTCCGCCCCTGCCCACGCGAAACACTCGTTCAAGGTCCCCTCAGACTGGGTGCGTATCTTCTTCTGAAATGATTCAATACTGAATTTTCTACAGGATGGTCGCGTGTGGGGACGCCGCAACTGTGACTTCTCCAAAAACCCCGGGGCGAACTCGTGCCTCGACGGCGGTTGCAATGGAGGCCTCGTAAGTCGACTCAACCCTCACCTCAGACTAATGCCGTTATTGACGACTACTCAAGGAATGCGACACCAAAACCGGTACCGGTGTGCCTCCAGCTACGCTCGCCGAGTTCAAGTTCAAAGGCTCTGGAAACAAGGACTATTACGATGGTATGTCCGCAACTTGGTTTGCCACTTTGTTTCTCATCGTGATGTCGCCTAGTCTCCCTCGTTGATGGGTATAATCTGCCAATGCGCATTGACAACAACGTCGGCTGCGGGATTCCTTCGTGTCCCGTGGACCTGGGCCCAAAGTGTGCGTATTCATTCCTCACATGGGCACCTCCACCGCTGAGAAACTGGGGGCTCATTCTCCTTCTCAGGCCCCGGCGACCAGAAAGGACCCTTTGACAAGACCGGCTTCCCTGTCGGGTGCAAGAGCGCCTGCCCTGTCGATGCTTTGAACGGCCGTGCCGGTACGCCTTTTATCGCTTACTTCTGCCGTACCCGCTCCTCACATTCAACCAGCCAACTCACCTAACTGCTGCTCCGGAAGCCACAACACGCCAGCTACATGCCCAGCCTCTGGCGTCCGGAACTACCACTACTTCAGTCAATCTCGTTTTATTTTCTTCCCTCTTACTTGCTTCCGGAACTGATTAAACTTTACTTTTGTTAGAGGACAACTGCCCAAACGCATACGCTTTTGCGTACGATGAGCCCAGCGGCACCGCTCTTTGGAGTTGCCCGTCTGATAAGAACGCGGCATACACGATCACGTTCTGTCCTCCCCACTCGAAAAGCAACGAAGAGCAGATGTGGGAATCGGAGGATCAAACACCTTTAGTTCTTTAATCTCAAGATACGACCAAAACACATATGCATAGTACGAGTACACCTCTGACAAAAAGAAATATATGTTTTGCATTCAGCTCTCTGCGACTATCCAACCATCAGCGAATTCGAACACGGTCAGGGAGGCAGAATCCGATTTGTTTTCTGCAAAGCCTCGACGACCGCCCGTATCGGATGAATATGGTTACAGCTTCGAGCTCCTTATGAAGTCCTCAATAAGCAGATTTGCATTCGGGCTCCGGAGGTCTTGCAGTTTCGAATGAATGAAAAGCTTCCATTGAGGCAAAAAGAATTGATTGAATCGATCTCGACATGCGCACCGGCGTTGGATGAGATATCAGTTGTCTGAGGAATCGATTTCCGGGGGTTCCACCTCGCCGTCCTCCATAATTCATAAACGTCGCATGAGTGCACAACATAGTCTCAGTTAAACTGTGAAAACAAACCATGTTCCCCGGGCAATAAAGTGGGGTGAACCCAGGATGGAGAAAAACAGTCTCGTCTGGGGCAGCAACGAGCTTCCAAAATACTGGGTATCAATTGGAACATGCCCATCCCATATCTGCGAAGCAAAACGGCAAATGCGCCGCAAATCTCCAAGGATGTCGCTACGGAGGAATCGCGCACCAAGGTTCCTACTCCTCTATCCAAAATCCAATCAGCTTGATTGAGCACATAATGATCCCCCCATCTCACCTAAAACAAAACATCTAACCTATCCGGCTGAACCACACTTCCGCACCAGCCCATCCGCTCCCCCCAAGCTCCCTCACCTCCCCCTCCTTCCCCAAAAGTCGCCCGAGAATGCAAACCCGTCCTCCTCACCTGCCGCACACGCAACCCACTCCGCCACAAACCGATTATCCAGCCCTACCAGCACGTCGTCGCCCTGTGTTTGGTGCCCCTCTTCCCGGACGTCGTGGTTCGACCAGATGAGCGACACATTGAAGACGTTGCCAGAGAAGTGCGCGAGGCGGAGGTGCGTGGAGAAGGTGCGTTTGAAAGGGGCGATGAGGGTCGGTGTCATGGGGAAGGCGGAGACGGAGGCGGCTAGGATGGCACGGACGGCGGGGTGGGCCAGCACCGCGGCGCAGATGGGGGAAGCGCGCGTGCGCACGTAGCATGGCGAGAACGACCCGTAGGTGGGTGGTTGAAGCGGCCTTCCATAGATTCGAACGACGACATCGGAGGAAGAGGCGCCGAAGGCCGCGGCGTCACCGCACTGTTATCGCCGATACCT
>JARJCV010000444.1:0-29820 GCA_029281435.1 Mycena haematopus
TTCTCCTCGAACGTTGTAGAATAAATTTCTTACTCAGTTTCTGACTCATTTACTTACTCAGTCACTTACTCAGCTTCATACAGAACTATCTAGAATATTTGGAACAGTATAAATACTTCAGCTTGTAGTACACTAAAAACATTGAATTCTAATTCTTTCACCCCAATTCAAACTTCAACAGATGAATTCACGACTCTAACTGTCGAATACATTTTGGGCCCTGTCGCCGCAAGTTCCTGCCGGCTGTCACCGCGGCAGGAACTTGCGGCGATCTTGCGGCGATCGCACCATCCGAATGGCAAGAGTAATCCATCCGACCACCATAAGTACTGGATTTTTTCCTTCAAATCGACAGGGGGGGTGACGCGTGACCGGATTTACCTATTCGACAATTCGACAGCAGGCGAATTTTGGCGTGACACCCCGAAAATTTCGACATTTCCCACAGAAAACCTCTCTTTTTTGCGTCTTTCAGGCAATTTTGAACTGGGTGTGACGCTCGGGAGGTTCGACAGAGGCCCGGGTGACGCGTGACCAGGACCAAATTTCGGGATCGACACAGAGGTGCGTGACGCGTGACTGTCGATTTGAAGGAAAAAATCCAGTATTCTCTCGGGAGGCCTCACCATCACCGACCTGAGTTGCTGAATGGAAGATAAACCGCTTGCGTCATCTCCAGGCCAACGAGATCGTAGACTCAGAATTGTGGTCGCTGATTTCATCCGCATGGAAGAGAAGCTGCGATTCGGGTGCCGGTCCGTTCCACAAAATCATACACATTCTACATACTGCGTTGAAATACACCGAATAAGAATCCTCGCTATCCTCCTAGTATTTAATCGTAACCTCCGCGTTCGTCGACCCTCCAACATTGATAGTAGTCGTAATCCCGTCATTGGGGTCGCTCTGAGCGGCCCAGTTGGGGTTCGGGAACTGCCCGTTAGAGAGTTCCAGGTTGATCCCCGAAAACACGGTGGACCCAGTCGGGTAGTCGCTCGAGCTGGTGGTGGAGTACGTCTCGAGCGTAACGGTAGCCCACTGGAGCTCCTCGCCGCCGTCGACGGTCAGACTCGTCCCGCCGATGTTAGTGAAGGCGGAGTTGTAGTTGTAGGTGTTGCCGCTGGTGCCGACGAGTTGGACCTCGCCGTTGAGGACCTGGCCGGAGCCGACCTGCACGGGGGTGGTGAAGAACGTGTTGTCCCCGTAGAGGTACCAGCTCGCCAACGCCCAGTAGGCGCCTCCACCCGCTGCCGAGCCGCCCCACTGTTCATTTTCGTCAGTCATCGAATTAAAACGCAGAGCGGATTATGCGTACCTGGAGGACGGGCTGCATGATCGCGTCAAAGGTCGCGGGCTCGATCGAGTTGAAGAGGAAGAGTGTCTGCCCGTGGTTGGTGGCGGGCACGGGCGGCACGGTCCACGTTGTCTTGAACGAGCCGATCGCGGCGCCGGTGTTCAGCCACGACGCGTAGGCGACCCAGCCTGTCTCCTCAGGGGCTACTGCCGCGCTGGTCGGTGTGGGGGTCTTGGACGCGACGTGCACGACGGTGCCCGCGGCATCGAGAACATGGATGGCGTCCGCGACGTGCACAATACGGCCGCCCTGGGGGACCTCTACAGCATTTGAAGCCGAACGGTAGCCTTTAGGCGTCAGGACTTGGGTGGTAACGGGGACGGCAACGGCGCGGAGGGCAACAAAGAGACCGACGAGGAAGGAGGCGCGCATCGTTGTAGGTAGGTGGATGGGAGCGAGGAAGAAGATCTTTCGAGGGATCTCGAAGTTTGCTAGATTGTATCGTTGCGTTATATACCGCAACTCAAGAACCGCAACCGGAGCTAAATCAACCAAAGATGAATTGCATGTGGCTACTGCGCCTCGTGCGGCTCGGTGCAGATCGGTGATCCTCGCATCTTTGATCACTCCTAATGATATAGGCTTAGCCTGGTGACTCAAAATAGTGACGACCGATACAAAAGGACCCAAAAACGTGTGGTATGAGCTCATGTGGTTGGTGCTAATACGGTCATGCACTTGCGCTATAGCGCGTACTTATTCAAGTTATTGTTTCAGTAATACTAATGGTTGGATTCTCAGTAAAGCGCCCATCCCATGACAACAGAGAATCCGCGTACTTGGCTGTACTTCAGCACGTTTGTTCGCTTTGCACTTCTTTTCCGCTGTTTCAGGAATGTCAATGGTTGATATTATGGTTCCCCAAACGCCCCCATGCCATGACAACTCTGGTCCGCATAGACAGAGAATCCCGCGAACAGCGGCGTACTTGCGCACATTTCTTCGCTTTGCACCGCTCGGTCCCGTCCGAAGGCTTCTTTTCGCTATACCAATGTTCGCCGACAGGCTTTAAGGCGCCTATACCAACTCTGTTCAGCATAGATAGAGAATCCCGTGTACAGCGGTGTACTTACGCACATCTCTTTGGCTTCGTACCTAGGCTCTTGTCCGCTGTTCGCCGAAAGGCGCACACCCACAACACGCATAGAGAGAATGCCGCGTACTTGGTTTTTTTCGCACCTTTCGGGGCTCCTTTTCGCTATTGCAAATGTTCGCCGAAAGGCGCCCATCCCATGACAACTCTGTTCCGCATGCTAGAGAGAATGACGCGTCTTCATTTTGGACCATTTCGCAGAGGAGGTTTCCGAGTGCATGAGGGGACTATGAGGGGTCTGCACAGTGCAATAAGCCTGTGTAGACATGACAACATTGACCGCACGTCTTTGGAGTCGTGGGAGCATAATAATCTATCTGCTTGATCCGCCGAGCTAATAATAAACCAGACCGACGAGCGGCACCGCCCACCACCTCGAAAATCGTTACTAGTTTGGCTTTTTGGGATGGGGTGCAGCTGGCTCGTCGACAGAGAAGTCATTCTAACAGTCCTCCTAGGGTAAACATGGAGTGTGCGGGCCGTTGATCCGCCGAGCCACCCTCGATAGATCGGATCAATAGGATCAGCAGCACTGCCTCGGAGGCTTGTTTCTGTCTTCTACTTATTGCACGACTTCTATGCGGAATGAGCTGGTGTTCAATTGAGAGCAGCTTCCGTCCGTCACCCACGCCCATAGTTTTTCTGCTAGGACGAAACTCCGCTGGATCAATCCGTGAAACCCATAAGATAAAGGAGAAGGTGGGTTACCGAGACAGGCCTAGGATTCTGCCAGTTTCCTTGTCATTGTGGTTATTTCTGGGGCGACAGGTCCGTCTCACCATCTCAATAATGCAACAATGTCGCAGTTGCGGAGCTGATCATCTGTCTTCAGTTCTTGTTCATCGCCCTCTGTCTGACCGCCGCCGTCCTTTATGCCTCATCGATGGCCACAACTCTGGTTCTTGGCACCCACGCATGCGTACTCGCGTCTCAAGAATCCCTCCAGTCGGCTCTTCACCACTGTCGGACTGGGAATGTTTCATATTCGACGTGCCAAGCAACTCGATGCGGAAAACAAGGTGAGAGCAACGTCCGTCGTTGTGACAGGCGACCAAGAAAGGACTCGAGACGAACGTGCGAGTGAGTTCTTTGTGATCGTGTTCCCAATATTGTCCAAGCCT
The DNA here is from genome assembly GCA_029281435.1 of Mycena haematopus. Classification (NCBI taxonomy): domain Eukaryota; kingdom Fungi; phylum Basidiomycota; class Agaricomycetes; order Agaricales; family Mycenaceae; genus Mycena; species Mycena haematopus. Next base: position 3,569 of record JARJCV010000444.1, read on the forward strand.
CGTTTGAAGTGCTAACCGCGGCGTTTCCTTGACACAAGATTGACCTTGTTCCAAAACCGGAATAGGCCGAAATCGGCTCACATAAGTATAAAGGCCTTGATTGGCAGCACTAACTCCCTCGGCTGCATACCGCCCTTGTTCCCCAAATCGCAATTCATTCATCTGTGGGCGCAGCGAGATCTATATAATGCAAGCCTTCATCAATTGTCGTCACCTGAAACTTTTCCGCCATGTCTCTCGCAATGCCCATCTGCGCATTTCTTGGCTGTGCTCTCGTACTTGTTCCCCTTCCATGGCACTGGCGTTCCCGGAATACCGCTACGCTCTCCATGATGGCCTGGCTTTTCATGTCTAATCTAACCTACGCTATCAATGCAATCATCTGGTCTGGACACGTCAACGACGTCGCTCCTGTCTGGTGTGATATCAGTACGTCGACGTTTCCGCTCGTCTTATGGCCTGCTGACGGATGTTTTGTGTCAGTGACAAAATTGCGCATCGGATCAACGGCTGCAGGGCCTTCTACCTGCTTTTCACTTATCCTCCAACTGCGGCGGGTGGCCAACTCTCTTCCTAACAACAGACAGAGTTTCATGTTGGATCTTTTCCTATGCTGGGGTTACCCTGCGCTCACAATGGCGCTACGTGAGTCCGCACCTGCTCTTAGTCTGTACATCTTTCGCAGGCGCTGAAAATACCTTAGATTACATCGTTCAAGGTCACCGCTTCAATATATTGGAAGACATCGGGTGCCTTCACACGACCTACGTTTCTATTCCCGCCATCCTCATACTCTATGGCCCCATAACAATGGTGGTGATTCTCAACTTCGTCTTCGGCGGCCTCGCATTCTCGACGTTGTGGCGACACCGGCATGGCTTCGCCGCGGGCTTGGAGCGGCAAAAGTCTTCTTTCAGCATGCGCCGCTACGTGCGCGCCATGATCGCCACCATCCTCATCGCCGTCTGGGACGCGGGCGTCATCTTCGTCGTCGACTTCGTGTCCTTCGAGGAGGGGATATCGCCGTACACGTCCTGGGCGGACGTGCACTACGACTTTGCGCGGGTGGTGCAGATCCCGATGGTGATCCTGCCGCCAAGGAAGGTGGTGCTGTTCCGGGTTATGTGGTGGACGGTGCCTATCAGCGCGTATGGGTTCTTCTGCTGCTTCGCGTTGGGCGAGGAGGGAGCGGCGGAGTATGCGGCTTGGGGCCGGTGGGTGCTGCGACTCTTCGGTCGTCGACCTTCGTCTGTCTCCCATCTGGTCGAGCTGCAACCATCGTCACCACCACGGACGGTGATTGATGAGGTCATTCACATTAAGTGTGATATTGAACAGGCCTCATTCGATTCTGTAGACGACTTATAGGTTTCGCTCGCTCCCATTGCGTCGAGTCTTCACTTTATACCTTCCATGTAATCATACGCTCAATGTAATTAATATACATTCGGAAATTCCACAAAATCCTTAGCTATTCGCTTCCTTGAGCTTGAAGTTGGTTCGTGGGAACGAGAAAGGAATGAACATCAGGTATTTGGAGTCGGGTTTCAGATCAGGAGCAATAATGACTTCTGTCAACGACGACTAAAGTACTCATACTGAGAAGATAGTCATGACGGCAGTAAAAATGAGGAGCCAGGACCATGAAACGTAATTCACGGACGCCGCACTCAAATTTCCATCGTCGCCTGCCTTCGCCGTTGAAGTACTGGAGGACTGGCCCGTCACCGAAGAACTGGGTTCCGTAATCCTGAACACCCACACACGAGAGTGAGCATTGGATGGACGAATAATGAAGCAAGACTCGGATGACTGACACCAAGTTTTGAAGTTCCAGCGCCCACGGCGACTCGATATCCCGCCGCCCAACGTCAACGGCACCAAAGATACTTATCCCAAGGAAATGTGTCCCGACAGATAGATTGGTTTGCATCCAACCAAAGGTGCAATTGCGCGGTGCCGGTGTTGCTGCGGAGGTCCCAGATGGGGTTTCCGCACCGTCGAGCGAGATGATGTACTGCACGTTGAGCGACGCGACGCTCACGTATATGCGCGTTCCTATCACAGCAATCAGTAGCTATAGGTCTGGGGATACCGGAATATAACGCTGAAAACGCACCGGTGAAAGAGAACGACATGAGCCCATCCGCGGTGGTGGTCGAGTTACCAGAGACGGCTTTGGCTTTGCTGCCGGGGGTGCAGGAGGATGGAACGGTGATCCAATCGCCGGTCCAGGTGATATCGATGTCGCTCGACACGTCTATGACAACATTCTGCGAACCGGGTGGTGGAGGTGGTGCTGAACTTGGTGCCGTACTGCCAGAGGCTACGGTTGTTTGGGAACCTTGTGGCATGTGGTATGGTGAGCTACGCCAAGATGAATTGGGTGGAAAAAATCGTACTAGTAGTCGTTGCTGTGGTCTGAGGCGGCGTAGCCGCTTTTGTCGTGGTTGCTTGGTGCGTGGTAGTAGTCGTTTTTGTCGTCGTCGGCGAACCACCACTGCCACCTCCACCACCCCCACTTTCGCAGCCGGGGTTATTGTTTGAATCGCGGACTTGGAGAAAGGGTGGTTACATGGGAGTCGTTGAGGATTTTTTTGGGGAAGAATCACATACAGCAGGTCTGTCCAGCAGCTGGGGGGTGGGTCACTGAGTCAAATCCTATCCACGTAAAGGTGAACGTACGACAACAGAAATCCTCGTTGGTGCAAGGAACATAGCCAGTTTCATCGCACTGATTCGAGGTCCCAGTGCAGACCTTCCCGATCTCACAGCACCCCTGCCGGCCATCGACGACCGTGCAGTAATCGCTGAATAATCCTTTTCAGAACTCCAGGGTAGCAGACCCGATCGATATATAATTGCCTTGCAGAACAACAGTTTCCACCTGAAAACTGTCAACACGACGCTGGCGCGGGCTCGAGAACATAGTGCAGACCGTCACAGCAGTTATCACCAATGTCACAGCATCCCTTGTTGTCGCAGCCGTGCTCCGTCCGGAGGCAGCAGATATCTGAAGTGTGTGTGGTCCGTCAGCCAGCTCTGTGATCATGGCACACAAAGTATCGACAAACTTGCGACATAACACCACTGTCCCGAGTTGCAGCAACCTTGATCATTATCGAAAGTTAGCAGCGGACTCGATGCTCTTCGGTGCACATACCGCCTGATGCACAGCAGTCGCCGCCAGCGGGACAACAGCCCCCGTAGAGCACAAACCATACCCTGGATCGCAGGATTGGCGTGCGACGAGCAGTCCGCTGATGATCATCGAGCGCTGGACAAGGCTCTGGGACGAAAGCCTATTGTATTGTGGCTTGAGCGGCATCAGACGCCTTGCAGGACGAGTGGCATGTTCTGCCACGCCCAGTGCGACACTGCTTATTAGAAGAAGGTGCCTCGAAATCGAGAGCATCGGGGAATGAGGCATGAGGAGGCGAAGAAACTCACCTCATATCTTGAATATATGTGCTGATAAAAATCTACGATTCTTATCATCCCAAATTAAGGGGCCTCCCGGTACTACCACATTGTATCAGTTCGGTGCCACAGACTACACCGGACGCAGACAGACCACTCACGGTGTTTGGGGGTTGTGCGCAGGCATGCTTCGCGTGAGGACTTGAAGTAGGACGCAGCGCCAAAGAGTCTTTCAGTAATAACGTCAAGGGAGGCTGAGTCCAAGCTGAGTCAGTTCAGTTGGTAAGATCTAACAAGCGCATGATGGGGAAAAAGGAGAGTAAAAAACCTCCAGGACGGTCAAAAGTGTCGAGACGAGTGTCCAAGGGGGAAGAGTCCAACTTGCAGAGAGGTCTCGAGAGCGGCTTGTGGATCGATTCGATCCAAGAGGGGCCAATCCGATTTTGAACTTGAGAACCCCAGTTGTTTCTGAAGAGACGTCTTGACAGCTCGACTCGGTCATTATGTAGATGTCGTTGACGGATAAGTAACCACTCGTCTTTATCAAGTCTTTATGAAGTTTATGACTTTATAGCGTTCGGTTTGCTTGCGAGTCATCCCGACGCAAGACGCAGTAACGAAGTTGGTTCCAAGCCGCCGGCTGGCCGGGCCAAGCTCGAAAGAATCAGTTCAGCGTCAGCAAGGATGAAAAGTGATTGTGACCCGTCACGAAGTCGTCACGCCGTCCGCTTATCGCGTTGCCACCACAACCTCAGGCTGATCTTCTTTGGTAGGCGTCGACACTAGTTTTACGGCACGGGGTCAAAAAGTCCGTTTCCGTCTTCGGCATCCACTTTCATTCAAACTCCGCATAAGAAACCTGTCTTCGGCACAACTTGCCGGAACAAGCCGCATTCTTTCACTTACTTGTTCTAGGTTTTCACTGCTTGAGAATTATAGCGTAGCGGCACAGCGATTTCACGGTACAAACGATACCAAATAAATGGAAAACAATGAGAGAACGTTCTTTGTCAGAGAATCGAGCCGTTAAAGCTCTGACAGAGATTTGACGGCTCAAGCAAACAAGTCCTCCCCCTCTTTTATAGCCTGTTCCTTGACGCTCGCCGAGAGCTCCTGGATGATCGAAACGCGAGGCCTGAAAATACGGGAGTTGAATTCTACGAGATGATGGTTAATACAGGCGTCCGACGCTCTCGCTTTGCGTACCTCCAGTAATCCCGTTCTCGTCCTTTTGAACGAAAAGGATGCGACGCGAATCGGACCAGGCAATCAACTGGATACGGTAAAGCTTTGTAGAAGGGATCAGTTGCAGCCAACATGTAACGGAATGACGGCAAGAACCTTGAAGTAGGGGTGCTCGATGTCAGGGAAACGAAGAACACCAACATCGACCATGGTCTTCTCATGGTACTCGTTTTTGTAAATGAGAGCCGGGAAAGAGTCGATGGTGGCCCCTGTCTGGGCAACAATGTGAGCCATGACCTTGATGTCGATCGCGGTGCTCTTGAGGACGTCGTCATCATTGATGAGGTTGATGAACCAGGTCTCGACCTAGAAACATGTCAGGTCTCATACAAATAACTATTTGTTTTGTTTACCTCTCTGACAACGTTGGGATCCGGCGAACCGTCCACGCGGAAGAAGTTGGTTTCATCCTTGACGAGCTTTTCAGCGCGGGAAGTGCCCGTCTCATCTGTCACGAGCAAGGGATTCTGCATCATGACCTCGAGAACCTTCTCCCAAGAACGTTGCTGAGGAGGGACTTTGGCGAGAGCGCGCATGGTTGCAGCAATCATAATCTTGAGGTTGTTGTCCATCTGCTTGATGCTGTTGCTATTCAAATTCCCGAACGACGGGGCGAGATTCAAGTGGAGGTAGTCGTCGCGACTGGCATCCTTGACGTCCATCTCAAGCAGGTGTTAGTATGCGACCGACAATCCATAGACATAATTGAACCTTGGACCAGTCAAACTTCTTGATGAGGTCAGCAGCCTGGTCAAGACTACCGAACACGGCGAGAGCAGTAGCAGCAGCCATGGTGAATTTGGACGATAGGAGGGGTTAGGAGTTGCGAATGCTGAAGATATTTGTGTGGAAATACGCCTTTTGAATGTTCTGGCCATATGATCTAATGACTCCGAGGTGTGAATGCGGCGGGGGCACGATACTCGGAATATTGTCACCCGAATAGCAACACATTTGGCATAATTCACGCTGATCTCAGTCATAGATGGAAGAAGACAGCAAACTGGCAACGTGAATTTTCGACCTTCTTGTGAGCGGCATGTAATTTGGGCTTCTATGGTTAGGCATCTGTTTTTTTTCGCGCTGGAAGGCGGGAATGTAACAAAACTCCCACCGTCAAGTCGCCTTGGCAAATTCGGAAGCACCGGCTAGGATCAAATGAAATCCCGGCCATTTCTTTCGACAGTTCGGACAACATCAATGTTGCGTTACATAAATTGCAAACGACTGCCGTGTTCTGGCGGCGGATTCTTGAGTTCGATCACGGAGAATGTCTTGGGGCTAATTATATGTCTATCCATTCGAAGTACGATTTTTTGTGAAGGGTCTACTCCGATACCGAACGTAATTCACTCCCGTTTGCTGTTTTCGGGCGCATAAACGATCCCAACTTCAGCCGCGGCTCATCGGGCCGGAACTGAAACCTTCTTAGGCGCCCGACAACGTTTTCCAAAGGAGAGTCAGATTCTACTCTGGAGAGATAAGTGAACAAAGCCGAGGAATTGTAATGTTGTAGCAGTACGCAGTAACACCGCATACACTCACGACCGGCGTCGGTGCACAGGGTTGACAGAATACTCGATTCAATCCATCTAGGCCGGCGGTTCAAGGTTTGAACCGCCAACATTACGGTATGTGCCGGGGTTCCACACTCCCGACCATTCCATATTCGCGGAAGTTCTGTGCTGCCGAAGTTGAGACTCAGTACGTGATTGCGAGTATGCTACTTATTATTGGACTCGATAGTGGACGAAAGGTATAAAAGGCTCGTCAATAGACTAATTGAGTCCAATGCGCTACTCAACCATCTTCGCAACCGTCTTTGCGGCGCCCGCATGCGTCATCGGTATGCCCCACGCCGCTTCTAAGGCCAATGACCTTTCCACCCGCGCGCCCACCCTCTCGGGCGACTTCCACTGGGTCGTCCGCGTCGCGCGAATGGAAACCTTTCCAAATTAGATATCTCAAAATGCGAGCGCCGGCCACTTTGACAAGCCGCTGGACTCTGGCGATGTTCAACCAATAGTTGCTTACTCCCTTTATTCTTCCTCCATTCCGTTCCGCTCTCCCATAATTTGTTCTTAGAGTTTCCGAGTATTTACCGTTTTGTTCTTCCAATATTTTCGGCGGGGTGCCTTGAAGTATGATAGAATTGCAAAGATTTTGCTGCTGGTGCGAGGAGACTTCGTTTTGGCCCGACATGCATGGGTCTCGGCAGCAGCGTAACATCTGCGAGTTGAGGGTCACAAACGTCTTCTGATCAGCAAGAAAGATCTTACGTAAGGTAGGGCTCACTCATAAGAACCCCCCACGTGATTTCTAATCGGGCTGATGGACTTTTTTCAGTCATTTCCACCAATGCGGCACATCAGCCACAATATGCTAGTTTGGATACGAAGATCTCTGAAATGGTCTTAGTGACACATCAAAAAAATGAGCCAATATTGAGTAGACCAGTGAAAGGAAATACCTTGAAAACACACCAACACCAACTCAGAAAGAACAAAGGAATCTCAACAAGTACTAAGGTACTGTAATGAATCTTCGTATTTATTGGACAGAGTCAGGACTGGCCGTAAGTTGAGCATCTATGGCCAGAGCATCGGAGGCCGTGGGGGGGAGGTGGGGCGGTGGGGCGGGAAAGAGGTACAGAAAGGCCAAGGAGAGGCAGAGACGACGATGACGACGATAGCAGGACAAGGGGGGGCAGAGATGACGACTTGGCGTCGTCGTCCCAGATAAAAGGCCCCATAAAATGAGGGTCAGCACAATGACATCGACTTCAAAGGTTATTGGAAATACAGCGAAAGTAGGGTAAAGAACGTGAAAGAATTGGATGAAAAAATATAGGGTGCCCACCGACCACCAGACGCTCTCCATCCCGCCAAACCGCGTCATGGGAGCTCGCAAAAGCGGCGCCTCATCGATCCAGGGGTCATCGACAAGAGTATGGAGGCAGCAGGGCACCCCGACGTGCGTACACGCCGGCCGATAGTCTAGAAGACGGGAACGCGGACGAGGAGGCGGAAGAGCTTGTACCGGGTCCGAACTTTTATCTGTGGAAGTCGAGGCAGGTCAGTGAGGAAAGGGAGCAACGGGAGAGCACGGACGTCTTCATGGTTTGTTCGTGAGAAACGAAAAAGGCTGTGCAGCTCCCTTTATGGGATGCAGTTGCTGACTCACACGTTCGCACGCACTGCCGGGGCACGTGCGCTTATCATGTTTGATTTGTTCAACTCCCAGGTTGAACCTTCGTGAAATGTTGGAGTCGGCTCCTGGTTCGAGATACTGTGGAATTGTCGGGTGCGTTGCGGATTCTCCAGATTAGATGAATCAGAGGAATTGAAGCATTGGACCCGTAATACATCTTATCTTCACCTCTCAACCAAACATGTCCCGCCAACATCCTCCCCTACGGCTTCTGCCGAAACTAATCCTGCAATACGGCTGCTACATCAAACGCATTACCATCCGCAAACAACAGATGCGGCTTCGTCTGCGCGAGCTGCAGGATCGCTTCGCCGAAGTACGACTGGGTGATACGGTTAGTCTCGCCGGTTCAATTGGGACCACGATGGAACGTACGTTGGCCCAGGCACTGCAGGAACAGATTCGTTAGAATGAACGAACTGGTGAGAATTGTTGCAGGGGGGGACTCACAACCACGGTCGGGTGTAATCCTCCACATTGTGCGTGTTGACGCCTAGCAGTTGATTTGATTTGATTTTATTGGATAAGTGGCTTGTGACGTACTTTCATGCATCAGCCCTAGCCCCGTGGTCGTGTTCTTCAGATATTCCAGCTTAACGAGGATATCCGCGTCGTTCGTGCCGGTTACGACTTCCGTTATGAGACCCATGGGCCTACACGGAAATATGTGAGAATCAAGGAAAGGAAATGGAACCAGAGTTGGCGCGAGAGTACATGAGGGAAGTGAGGCACCAGGGATTGAGGGGAGGGAAACAGGGATGAACGCACCAAACATGCTTCTCATCGATGTGGGGGCTCGATACACCGTGGATGACGGGTCCGAAGCCTGAAAACAGGTTAGTACTCGTCGTACAAACTAGAGAGTTGGGTGGGCGCGCAGCAGGATGAGAATATATCTGGGAAACGAAAAGAAAAGCAATGGATGTTCGCCGCGTTGTCATCCATGAAGCCCCTCGGATCGAATCGAATCAAAACGGAAGCGAAGAAAGCCCACCGTAATATGGATTCCCTTCTGTCGACAACACCATCTTGCGCGTATTCACATATATCGGGTCCGTGGCGTTCGCGAACCCGAGGTAGGGGATAGAGACGAGCGAGGGGACGTTCGGGTCTGTGTGTGTAGACGTCAGTTTGGGCCCGTAAGAGCAATGTGAGAGCGTAGGCACCATCTTGAATCGCAGCGCCGCCGTATCCTACATATTCGAAAAAGAAATGAACAATGAACCACGAACGAAACGAAACGACGCGTAACGCACCGTCAACCTCATACGCAAACACCTCGCCCCAGTTTTTCGTCAGCACCGTCCCCCACTTGAGCAACGCAGTCTCCACGCTGCTTGCCTGCGTATGAGCATCAGTAAAATTGAGTTCAGAGGTCAAATGGAAATCTTGAAGGCACGCACCCTCGCCAACGCCTCCGCCTGAATATCCGGCCGCAAATTCCCCGCAGACATGAGCAGCGCCGCGAGCCCGCGCAGCTCCACGACGGCCATCGCCTGATGCGGGATGTTGTATGGGAAGTACACGACGTCGTCTATGTGGGGCATTCCATTAATCACGGTATAAGTATCAGGCAAGAGAAGAAGGGAGGGGTCAGCGCACCTGAAGGCCGATACGTCGTGCCGATCTGAACTCGAGTTAGAGCGATTAAATCGATAAACTGAGGGGCGGTACATACGAGCCCGATATTAGCCTTCGGCGGCCCCCGCCCGTCGTTCTTCATGTATTGCTGGTTCGGGCCGCTCTGGATCGAGGCAAAGTCAGCGCACGCACGATGTTATCAGCGTATGAAACGATTTCGTTGGAATGAAAGAAGTGAGGAGGCACGCACGATGTTATAAAACGAAACCACGTTCCCCGCCGAGTCGTACGTGGGGACGGCCTGCTCGGCAATGACTTGGAGGACGTTTTCGACGGCGGAGAACCCTACGTGTGATGTTTCATCAATGAGTTACGACGAAAAACGAGGAGAGATGAATCGCACTCACACCCCCCATTATTGAACGTGAATATCGACTTGTCGCTCGAGTATTGGTAGTAGCCCCGGCTGAGCTGGAGGAACGACAGGAGCGAGTCGAGTTCGTACTGTTGGGTGCTGGGCGTCAGTGAAGTTCGAAGCACTATTTCGTTGACCGAAGGGACGCACACCACACGTCCACACGATAGTCAGATTATCGGGAGGCGAGACGGCCGCACCGACGTCGCCACTGCAGCACTCAGCGGGCAAACCCTAGGTGTGATAAAATAAACATGGGAATAAATGAGTTGTGAGAGGAGCAGACTCACAGATTCGGGAGGCGGCTGGAAAGCGTTGCAGTACGGATATTCCGTAATGTATCGGGCTGCAATTCAGTCAGTAAGGTCAAACGGCGTGCAAGAAAGGAGTAATGTGCTCGCCTTGGAGATTTATCACTCCGCGAGTGAGCTCCCGAAGCGGTGCGTCTTGCCCCACCAACGGAAGGTAAACCTGCGACGAACGTCAAAATAATTTCCCAACAAAGGGAGGAAGCAGCGCACTTTGAACTGGTTGCTTGAATCGCGGAGCCACTCCGCAGGGATATCGCCCGTTACGACGAACGTAAGGTTGTCGTTGAACCACTTGACAGTCGTGTCCAGAGTGTTTGTATACGTGTTTTCAAATAACCTGGATACGAAGCGACAGGAAAGTCAATCTCGAGTTGGCTGCCACTGGGGGGGTAAAGAAACTTTTACACAGCGGGAAAAGACTTTGAGAATCCAACATTTTCCGAAGTCTTTGTTTTAGCTGCAGTTCGGAAAATGTGGCAGCCTCTCAAAGGCCCTCTTTTTCCATGTAGACTTCTTCCTCCCCACACTGTGCGAATACAGCGAAACGCACCTCGCGAGATCAGGGTCCTTCATCCTGCTTGTCATATTCGCAACGACCTTTTCGACGGCGGTGCTGTTGAACGTGCGGCATGCGGGCGCAGGACGCATATAGGGGAGACCAATGGGGCCGGTGGACGGAGTCCCCTGAGGCGACGTCGAGTAAGACGCAAAGTCCGGACACGACGCACTCGCTACGGGCAGTAGTAGGAATGCGAGGGCGGCGAACATGGTTGGTGCTCAACGACGTTTGCTACTGCATAGACTTTATGACGAGCTGGCCGTCAGAAGGCTTGCTCAGGCGACTAGAGGCCTCATGCTTGCGTCGGTCACGATGGACAACAGGAAGCAAGGGGCGCGGCGGCTTGCACCGCCTTTTTGATCTCATCACGGGTGTACGACAGGAATAGATTTGTCCATCTCAAGGCGAACCGTGGCACGTTGGCTTCGAAAATCATCAATGCTGTATAGGACACGCAGAATTTCCAAACCAAGGGGTATGCACCGGCTAGAGGGGATCTCAAGCGACGAGGACCCTTTATTCCACTCACAGAAACGGTTTAAAATGACCCGCAAATGTAAGAGAAAAAAAATTGGGAAGAAATCCACCAGCCGCGGCCCGCGGGCCTCCTCGTAGGTGGAGGGACGATGTATCAAAGCCGGGAGATACAATTATTGTAGAGGCAGAAACATTACGATCAAAACGGACATCAATTGGATGCAAATTGGATGTAAGATTTGAATGCTCTTTTCTCTCTGATTTTCTCTTCTGAGCCGCCAGTGCTTACCTCGAAGCCAAAGTTCGCCTGCAATTTTCTGCCATTTCCTCATTGCCGCGATTCTGCTGTGTTATCCCCTCGGGGCGACTCACTGCGTCTGTCGGCAGCGTGGTTGGCTGACAACGGCCGATCCACTAAAAAAATACATAATATATGCCGCAAGGTGATGGAACTTACAGCTCTTTGCATAAGTAATGGCACCTCCATCATTTTACAAATAAGAAGAACAACAAATACTTGCACATTTGTAGATCTCGTTGTGAGCTCATTTCTGGTTCGAATCACTCATGTTATAGTGGGTTTGAAAGCGTTTTGAAAGGCTTTCAGGATGTGCTGGCCATGAGCCGTCTGAGAGGTTCAAAAATTGGAATTCCTAATAGGCCTGTGATCATGGTAGAAGATAGCCCCTTCAAACGCTTCGAACGCACTATAAAACATGTCAATCGACCCAGGATTGAGCTCAGAATGAGCAGAACGAGATCGGAAGTATTTGTTGTTCTTTTGTTATAAATGATGGAGGTGCCATTACTTACGCAAAGAGCTGTAAGCCAGCGGCACTGCGATTAGATCCGACGATCGGCAGGCAGGGCCGAACCCAATCCGTTGATCGGCCGTACGCTTTCAAACCAATTACAAACGCTGCCGTGTTAGGACCGAGACGGAGGGAGGACGATTCTTGTTACTTATCGTGTCAGTATACTATTTATACTTCGGTGCCAAAGACGCCGAAGACGAATGTGTAGTTTCACTGAGGAACTTGATCATCTCCGAGTTTCTGAAACAAATAGCAATCTGACGTGGTAACTAATAGACTTCTTTAAGTGTTGAGCGACAATCTATCAACTTGAAATGAATTCGAACGCTGCACTGCCTAACGGCAGGGCTCTCTTTCTCTTCCTTGACCTTCCTGGCTCCACGCACGCACCCGCTGTTCTTACCAGCTCTCAAGAATTCTGCACCGCAATCTCGAAGGCAGAAACCGGTAAACGCTCGCTAATTCCTCAAGCGCGATGACTCGAGCTCCGTCACGTTCATCACTGCCCACGAACGTCTGCAAGAGAGGCCTTGAATTGACCGCATGCGCTGAAACTTGTTTCGAAGCAGCCTCGGCTGTTGAGTGTGGGTTCGTTCTGTTCCTTTGCCCTTTTGTTTGGCTTTATTCTCCAGTTTGTGGGCTCATTCATAGACACAGACAAGGCGGCCAGCTCTGCTTCTGCACCAACGCCGACTTCCAGTCAAAGTGGTTCTCGTGCATCCAAGGCGAATGCCAGCCCGACGAGCTCGACAACGCTGATAAATGGCTAGCCAGTGCATGCCTAGGCCGTACGTGACATCGCGCCCTCCTCTAATATCCCATTTGTTCCACTGTACTTCCGATTTGCACTTGGTCTCGGGTTTCGTAGGGTCCAGCCTGCCTGGACTTTTCTCTGTCTTCGCTCCCAAATGCTTTCCGCATTACTTTTAAATTCCACTTTCCCTTGTGGTTTCTTGCTGGCGTTTTGATAGCCTGGTCTCTCTATTCAGCTTGGCTGATACCTTGCTTTTCACCACAGTTTCCGTGAGCGCCCACCCCACTGCGACAACCCCGTTCCTTCCATCCAACGCCAATGCAGACATCAGCACAAAAGAACAGACTAGGTTGGTTCGCCCTCATTTACTCCCGGTTCAAACTCAAAGTGATCCATAGTTCATTCCAAGGCGAAGGATTCTCAACCTCAACCTCCAAATCCAATGCCAGCGCCACCACAGCTCAGTCAACCTCTAATCACACAACACCTTCAAGTGCAGCCCCAATTCAGACGGGCCACAGGTGATGTACTACATACCACACTCTACCCGTTTGCCTCATCATGCGCAACAGAAATAACGTACGAGCGAAGGCTATAGCAGCATCGATCGTGACTGTCATATTTATTGTCGGCGTCATGTTCTCTTTGTTCTGGCTTAGAAGACGCCGACAGGGAATTCGAGACCGCAGGCGTCCAAAACAGTTCATCGAATCCCGAGAACATACACAGCCGGAGCCGTCAATGATCAAGGTCGTTGCCCTAGCAGGTGTCGAGTTAGCCGAAGCAGAAGTGGACCAGTCAACATTGGTGGCGGCAGCCGTGTCGGACGAGGCACAGCTAAAACACGGTGCTCCAGAGAGGCCTCGCGCCGATTCTGGTAACGTACGGGTGACGGCCGTCGCGGTCGTTGCACCAGAGGAGACCGAAGCAGCCCTCAGGGATCGACAACAGTTTACGCGTGACGAAGAGACGATGACCCTGCGATTACGCCGTGTCGAGGCGCAGTTGGAAGCTCTTTTGACGCAGGGATTGTCGGAAGGCTCTCCTCCGAGCTATTGGGGATAAACTACAGAACCTGAATTTGTGGGCCATCGCGTCGCGGAGCGGAGTGAATAACAGGGACTTCACTTGCTTGAATACGGGTTGATCTGATATCGGATGAGCATATAAAATACAGAGAAATGGAATACCCTGCAGGCGTGTGTGCGATGTAGTCAAAGCCAAAAGTTGAGGAAACGAAAGGATGAGCGTGTTGGTTAGGGGCTGGATGTTGTAGACCTCAGTAAGGCGGCCTCGTTTGCCAAACGGGATACTCTCGTCGAGGATGAGGCGTGTCCGACTGCTCGAGGACTAGGGAGCAACCGTCAAAACGGGAATGAGGTATAGTGAGCGACCGCCGCACTGTTCGGAATGTAATACCAGCCCCACTGGTTCTCGATTTGTGAACGAATACCGCAGTGCCAAGGCCCAATGGTCCTTGCATGATGCTTTCCTTCGTGCTCTCCTCGAAGTTCTCAAGGGCGTGCTGGATGAGGATGAAGGGGTTAGAGGGAGGAAAGGATGGAGAGCGAGGGCGCACCTGAACGACGATGAACCCGTATGCCCCACTTAATCACATACTATGCGAAGATCGGTGACGCAGGCGAACTCCATGATCTAAAGAACGTCAGTCAGAGGACGGAAGACAAGGAGCTGAAGGAAGGGACACAGATATGCAGGAACGAGGGACGGAGGATGAGACAGCAAGAAGGGAAGGCAAGACAATAGGTGAGGGACGCGGACAGGGGCAAGCATAAGAAACGACACGGAAGATGGAACGGACCAATGGCGCATGAATTTCGCGAGAAAAGCAAGAGCAGCCTAGCCATGCTTCACAAATGCGATGCATTGAGGCACTGAGGCTAAGGGCGTTCGAGAGGGGCCCCCTCAGAGGGCAGCGGTCAGCATTTCAGAGCCATTACAATTTTTGAGGGCCTCAAGCTGGAAGGCGTAGCATGGACCCGTAAGAGTTTTGTTCAGGTGTGCCCCAAGTTTCGAGAGCCAGAGATGAGAGGTCCGCGAGTAAGATGGAGGCCGCGTCGTCGAGAGGAAGGATTATCCGGTACAGTTGTGGACAAACAAAGCCCGCTAAAAAAAAATTCGAATTTTTTAGCCGAGATAAGTGCACCAATCAATAGATCTCGTTGAGGAGATCACGTCCATATATAATTTAGGTCATTCTGTCGAGCCGTTGTCCGGCAAATCCTCGTTTAGTGTACCGGTCGGATCAAAATTTTGGCGCCGGCATAAAAGCGTGGGAAAATTATGAAAATATATGCAATCGACGTGTCTCGTTAAGCCGCATCTGAATACATCAAAATCGAAGCAATTCATCGAGTGGTTGGGACAAAATTAAATGATCTTTCTAGGTCACATGCATCAGAAGTGTCAAAGCTGTCAACAAGCTGTCAAAGGGAAGTCAACTGATCGATACTTCTAACCCCTGTATTCTCACTCCTTATCGTTCCCCACCATGAGCAAACGACGTGGACGACCCCCCAAACGTGCTAAACGCAATATCACTGGTCTCAGGAATCAATCTAGGCAGCAATCATTGTCTGAGGCCTCGGACAGCTCCTCTGGCGGTGATTACTCTGACTCGGAGGCTCTTGATCTTGCCGAACTCGACAGTCTGGCTTATCTCGAGGTCGATTCAGACCATGATGATGATGACAATGAAGCAGACTGGGATGAAGTTGCTCAGGAAGAGTTTCAAGAACGCTTGTTTCAGTTGCTTGCACAAATTGAGGAAAATCAACGGGATGCTGGAGATGCAGACTGGGTTCCTCCCCAGGACGCTTATGAAGCTGAAAGACACAAACCAGGAGGTGAGTTAGTTCATGCATTTCAATTTTTATCAGATGTTGAGTCCTGGTCAATCAGGACGTCCAAAGAAGTATATCAAAGGCCCTGATGTTGCAAGCAAGTCACTGCGCACTCAGCAGAGATATGCAAAATCCATTAAAACTCAATCGAAGCTGGATGGTTTCTTCTCTAACACATCTTCTTCGCGAAATCTCTCAGAGGATGAAGGTCCACCTCCAACTGAAACCTCGAATTCAACACCATTTTCAACTGCACCTCCTTCCCGTGCCCCTTCTCCTTCTCCTCAGGTTATTCCTCGGACTCGTTCTGCATCAGTTCTTTCAGATCCGACTGATGAACAAGATGTTGCCACCCTGCCCCTGATTCAGGTGGACAATTCAGACGAGGAAATAGAAGAAGATGACCCAAATGACTGGGATGCAGTTATTGATGATATTGTTGGAGGTGAAGAAACCTCCTCTCCTACAGCTCCTGCTTCCTCAGCTTTAGGACAAGGTCTCAATATTTGGGGCTGGCATGATCTCCGTGAGAAGATCAAAGGTGAACTGAAGAAACGAAATCTTCCACTTAACAAGCTCAACCAACTGCTCATTATCCGAAACTTTGCTACTCTTCGTCTTAAGGGTTTGAAACGAATTTCTGCCAGCCTGGAAATTGCACGTCAGTGGCATGAAGGGAATGGGAATCATTTTGCACGACGGGTTCGTGCACTAGCAAGGCACTATCAGCTCTTTCAGGAACTTCCAGCAGAAACCAGAGGGGGGAGAGCAAACACCAAGTCACTTCTCAATGATGAATCTGTTCAGACTGCATGCTTAGCTTGGTTGACACAACAGAAAGTGGGAACAGTAACTCCTAAAAAATTCTGTCTTGGAGTCAACACAGAAATCCTTTCTTCGCTGGGAATCTCACCAAAGCAACCTATCAGTGAACGCACTGCCCGGCGATGGCTTGTCAGACTTGGTTATCGCAGAACTCTGATAAAGAAGGGAATTTACATGGATGGCCATGAACGGCCTGATGTTGTGCAATATCGAACAGATGTCTTTCTTCCCAAAATGGCTGAGTTTGAAGCTCGGATGACACAGTACCATGGGCCAGAGCTCAAAGTTGTTGAACCCACACTACCATCTGGAGTGAAGAAGGTCATTGCATACTTTCATGACGAGTGTTGTTTTCATGCCCTTGATTACATGCGATCTGCCTGGTAAGTTTTCCATATCCAGTCTCAAGCAGTTGATAATTTTTGTTCTTCAGGCTTGCAGATGGCCAAACAGTTCTTCAAAAGAAGAGTCGGGGGCGTCTGATACATGTTTCCGATTTCATTACTGAAGGAGCTGGTCGACTTGTTCGACGAGACAAAGATGGAACAATAACTGCTGATGCACGCAAGATAATCTATCCAGGTTCCAAGGGTGATGCTTGGTGGGATACAGACCAGTTCATCAAGCAGGTGAAGGAAGCACTTGTAATTCACAATGCTATCCATCCGGCAGTAACGGCCCTCTTTATTTTCGACCAGTCTTCTGCCCATGCCTCACTTCCCCCTGGTGCCCTTCGAGCATTTGACATGAATAAATCAAATGGTGGAAAACAACGAAAGCAGAATGATACTGTTATTCCACAGTCCAACCCATCTCCAGCTCAACGAGGAAAAATTCAAAAGATGACAACTGCCAATGGAGAAGCTAAAGGCCTTCAAGATGTGCTGGTGGAGCGCGGTTTTGATGTCTCAAAACTCAAAGCCAAATGTTCCCCTGTTTGCCCCTTAGAGAACACAGGATGCTGTATGGCCCGTCTTCTCAGCCAACAAGATGATTTTCTCAACCAACCTTCAATGCTGGAAACTGTGATCAAAGAGGCTGGACATGAATGCATGTTTCTTCCAAAATTTCACTGTGAATTGAATCCAATTGAGATGGTCAGTTCCATTTGAATTGCAGTGATTACGCTGAACTGACTTGATTTTACAGTACTGGGGATGGTGCAAATACCGCTATCGACAAGTTCCAAAAACAACTTTTGCTGCTTCCAAAGAGTTGGCTTTGAAGTATTTGGATGGGTGTCCAACTGAAGTGATTCGACGGTTTATTAACAGGTCATGGAGATTCATGGATGCTTACCGGAGAGGGTTGACAGGCAAAGCAGCAGAATGGGCAGTGAAGAAGAAGAAGCAACATCGTTCAGTTTCTAATCGTGCCTTTGATGAACTTGAACAGTCGCGTGAAAGGGCGATTGAGAACTCTGCCGGTTGATGACGTAATGACGTAATGTGGCTGTGCTAAATAAATCTGGTTTTCGCCAAACATCTCTGATTAGGAATCTGAGATTTGGATCCCGGCCGAAATTTTGGCGCCGGTAATTTGTCGCAGGAAAAACTTCGGAATATGTTTTTTGGACTCTTTGGGTGAATCGGAGTTCAGGAAAATAAAATTTAGGTCAAAATTAAATCCCGTTGGGGCTACAGGCTATTAGCGGGCTTTGTTTGTCCACAACTGTAAGCGCCTGATAGCAACACGTGATCACCAAAGTTCCGATGTCTCTCCCGAATCGATCCGCATGAAACTTGAATTCGCCGAATAATCGCTGCTGAATATTCGCGTCAAACTCCGATACGATCAGTTCAAAAGCACCAAAATTCAACCGCACACGTCATCGGGAAAATATTTTGTACATCAGCTATTTCGTTGTTTTGGTAAGACTGTAGAAAAAAAAAACAAGAGTGACAATTTTGAACCCGCGATGATGCCTGCTCGGGAAACTGCAGTTGGGGCTAATCTACGATGGAAACACCCCACATTTGGTTCGGGTTAGAAGTATCGCAGTCCCAGATTTGGAGCTACCATCGCGCTATATTTAGTTCGAGTGGAATGAAAGTAGCTCGTGAAGTTCACCTGGTTGCCGTTCGCGGTATTTCCATCGGTTAAATCCACGCACTGGACGGCGCATGGGCGTCAATGATGAGTGAAGTCACAGTGCACCGACCTTGTTCTTTCCGACCCAGAAGATATTCCCGACAGACTCGAATTCAGGCTCCCACAACTGATCTATTTGAATTTAGGGCTGGTTGAGGGATGGATTAGTTCAAGTACTGACTGGTGTTTCCTGCAAAACAAGTCCAGATCTGTAGTTTCGTCCCGTCCTCGTCGATGCCATTTGTTGCATCCAAGCACTGAAATGAAGTCAATGAACGCATACGATGAAAGAACGGCCGCAAGACCTTGTTTCCAAAGATTTGGAGTGACCCAGCAGCATTGTTACCGTTCGGGACAACCCACGAGTTCGATGCTGTCGGGGCAGAGCACATCTCGATCACGACTGCCGCTCCATCGGCGTTGCTGCTCGCACTCAGACAACCCCCCGTTGGCCCTGTTCAATAATGAGATACTTGGCAACGTCGCGTTGATAGTCACTAGCCATCAGAGAGTCCCGTCCGAAACTGCACGGTCTGTCCAGGGCTAATTCATGTCAGATAACGATTGTAGGGAGGGCCTTTCCGCGCACATGGGCGGCTGCTGAGCATTGACACGGAAGATGAGAAAGGCGAAGAAGATCGAGATAAAGGATAAAGGCATTGAAGAAAGTCAAAAGAAAGTGATCCTCCAAAGTTTACGCAATTTATATCTCATGGCCGCTCGACGCGTATTTGGCAGGCGACGACGTGAAACAGGGGGTCAATTGTGATAGCTGTCTACGCCAAACTAACTCGAAGAGGTCTAGTCTGAGCATGGTCTGGCATAAGTACATACACCTATCAAAGTGCTCGTAGCTATAGGCTGGCCAGTTGTTCCAATTCAACTGGGACCGGCGCCCATATATATAGAAATCTTGAGCTCAAATAATTGGACATTCGTTTCACCTGACTGTTGCTGACAAGCATCTGACATGCGCAGTTCCTGGCAAGGTCCGGTTCA
Source organism: Mycena haematopus (assembly GCA_029281435.1). Classification (NCBI taxonomy): domain Eukaryota; kingdom Fungi; phylum Basidiomycota; class Agaricomycetes; order Agaricales; family Mycenaceae; genus Mycena; species Mycena haematopus. Next base: position 23,135 of record JARJCV010000444.1, read on the forward strand.
GGAATCGGTTCGAACCTGAACCGAACTGAACCGAACATCCTGTTCAAGTTCAAATTCAAGGTTACTGTATTGTTTCGACCAAAGGTTCAGGTGACGGGTGACAGAGACCCGTGAACTGAACAATTTTGGTACCTGTGACGGTGACTTTTCAATTTTTCATCCCAAAAAGGCAAAATATGTCAAGAAATTTCGGTCCGGCATTCGCCGGACTTCCATATAAGGCAATTTTGACGTGATTGCCGAGGAATGAACTATTTGTTCAGTGAACAATTGAGGTGACGGGTGACACCCCGTGAACCTTTGGTCGAAACGATACAGTATACGACTATCCCAACCAAGTTCATGTCCGGTGTTTGACCCGGGTTCGAATGCCGCACGTAAATTTGAACCAAGAGGTTCAATTTTCATCCTTTTCCCAGCAATCACGGGACGAAGCCTGATACTGATCTCCGATCGGTGGCCGTGCTATCTGGATCAACTCCATGGACCATATCTCATGATATCTGCTCCCACCATCCTTGTCTTGCGCGGCGCGACATCCAGCATACAAATAGTGGTCTCAGTCGACCCTTGCAATCGTGACTGGCCCATCTATGAAAGCCGCAGATTCTCAAATCTCAGACTCTCATGAAGCCATGATCTCTGTTTCAGAGTCGTCGACGTCACTCCTCTGAGAGTCCTCTCGCTCAATGCTTCAAGTTCCCGCCGCATCCTTTGGTTCTAATGATTATGATAGTCCGTCTCTTTGTAACTCGATCCGCCGCTATTTCTCTGGATAAGCTAGCCGCCACTCCCTCTGCTTCTGCCGGGATTTGTATCGGCGCCCGTAATACCCGACTACTTCGATCCCTCGTGGCTTTTGTTCGAAGTTCTTCATGATTCCTACCTGATGCATCATGGAGTATTCATAGGCGATTCAAGTAACGTCAGGGGTCATCGTTTCTTCTTTGGTCCGATCGAACTCGTTTTCCAGAGCCTTTTGTCCAAGATTAATTGCTTCCGTTTACAATCCTCGCCTATCAGCACCTTCCCTGGTTAATTTCACCCATCCCTCTCCAACCCTTATCGGTGTACGGCATCTTGCGGCAGCTTAAAAGAGGTCCCTTCAGCTTCTCGTCAGTCCATCGTGATGTCGTCCACCGACCTCTCCTACTTTGCGATCTTGGCGGCATTATTCACAGCCGCCCTGTGTGCCACCTGGCTACGCACTGCAACTCGCTCAACGTTACCCTTACCACCAGGGCCGAATAAACTACCCTTGGTCGGCAATCTATTCGACATGTCCGCCCTTCCGTGGGAGACCTGCATGTTGTGGAGCAAAACATTTCGTATCTCAACCGCCCCTCACCGATGTCGTTGTTCCTGAAATATCTCGCAGAGTCTGATATCATCCACCTGGATTTGGCGGGGACATCTGTCATCGTCCTCTCGTCTGTCGAAGCAACAGACGCGTTGCTCAGAAAGTCAATTTATTCCGATAGGTACGTACATGGTTGAGTTCCGAAATTCGAAGCCATCTCAACATGTTGAACTTACTAGACCAGTGTTTCACATGGCGGGCGAGTTGATGGGATGGGATTTTCTTATGTGTGAGCGAACATCATTCCCGGACTAGCACTCTAGCTGAGATGTGCTAGCCTTGATGCATTATGGTACCGACGCTCTTCTCTCCATTGAGTAGCGCTCAATTTGATGATTTGGCAGGAGAAGAATGGTACACCCATCAAACTGAACAGTTGAGGAGTTGGTTGACTCTTTGTATCTAGGCGGACCCATCGCCGATTATTTGTGCAAGAAACCTCGAATTTGATGGCCTCTCACAAATTTCACCAAGCAGAACGTCTGGCAGCCCACGCACTGCTTCGCCGCCTACTTCGCGACCCCGAGGGCTTTCGAGATCACTTACGCCTGTGAAACAAGTCAACTTCACTTTTTATCCGCTGATGCCTTTCCTAGAATGCCGGGGGAAGTGATGATATCGGCTGCCTATGGTATCGACTCGTTGCCTGCGAATGACCCATATATTTCCCTAGCAGAAGAGGCCACTGGAGCGTTTTCACTGGCCATGGTGCCTGGACGGTTTCTTGTTGTACGTCTTGTCGCTTTTTCGAACTCGCTGGCACTCAACGAACCATCCTAGGATTCCATTCCGCTGCTAAGATATGTACCAGCGTGGTTCCCGGGAGCTCGATTCAAACGGATAGCTCGCGAGGTGAGGTCATTGACGCAACGCCTTAGAGACGTCCCGTTCGCAGAAGCGAAGCGCCGAATGGTATGTGAGCCCCCGAGCCTCAATGCTTATAACGAAGTTTGTCTATTTGACTAGGAATCGGGATGCGCTCAATCCAGTTTCACCGCCAATGCTCTACGCAACGGCGATTTGGCGGGCACACAATACTACGACGAACGTACCGTCAAAAATGTGGCCGCCATGATGTACATGGGGGGAACCGAGACGACATTTTCGGTCCTGTCCACATTTATCCTCGCCATGCTCGCGAATCCGGACGCTCAGCGGACCGCCCAAATAGAAATTGACTCAGTCGTAAGGCACGGAGATTTACCAGATTTCAGCGACAAGCAGGAGATGCCGTATGTCGCTGCCCTAGTCAAAGAGCTTTTGCGATGGAGGAATGCAACTCCGTTTGGTTCGTTGCCTGCCTGCTGAGTTGCGGGATCGTGGTTTGATTTTTTCTCCAGCCGCTCCTCACTTCCTAACAACTGAAGACGAGTATCGCGGTTATCGTTTACCGGCTAGATCTCTTATCATAGGGAATGCTTGGTGAGTGAATAGATACGAAATCGGACCTCCCTCAAAATATTGTAGGGCCATCCTTCACGATGAGGTGCGTCCATGCCGGTATTCTCGATGCAGGCCCGTCTAATATCGCTGAGATCATGTATCCTGCTCCTTATTCCTTCAAACCCGAGCGCTTTCTCCTAGATGGGAAGTTGAACCCAGAAGTTAGAGACCCAGAAGCTGCCTTTGGATTTGGGCGAAGGTCTCGAGTCTTTGGAAATTGCCTATGCGTTCTGACTAACGCGGATTCTCTAGAATCTGTCCAGGGCAACATATGGGCACCTCCTCAGTCTGGATCGCGGTAGTGTCCATGTTAGCCATGTTCAACATCACCAAGGCCGTTGGAGAGGATGGTACACTGATAGAACCATCCTACGAAGATGCAGGCGGAATCGTGCTGTACGGAAACGATCCATTTGTTCTGCGAAACGATGACAAGCCCCACTTCCAATTTAGCTCCCCAGTGCCGTTCAAATGTAAAATAACGCCGCGATCTGAAGCTACAATCCGGGCGATCCAAGCAACTTGCCCCGATCTCTAATGCTCTGTGCTCTGTGCGTTGAACAAGCCTGGTTTGACTAGAAGTCAGTCAAAGTGACTGCCGGGGTGAAGTTCTTCCTCGTTCTCTGGCGCTTTGTATTATTGTAAGTCGGATCTAGATTTTCAAGTGAGTTCTATTGGGCTTGGCCGGCAGTTTTTCCGGAGTTGTTCTATTTCGAACTTGGATGGGGGGGGGGGGGATTTATTATACTCACGTGGTCCAAATGTCTGAACAACGAGTTTACCGAAGACAAACATGTAGCAATGTACGGGTGGTTATGCTTACATATAACTACAAGATGCCAACGGAGCACACACCATTCCAGGGGGTCGTACTACTCTGGTGTACTGTTGACAGGCCGGCCGCTTGTATGGCAGGATCACCGGTTAGAAACCTGTGGGACCTGACCACGAGCGGAGTGCGCAAGTGTACAGGAGGAGTTCCTCCCCCGGTAAAATCCCCGGTGTCCACCAGTCGACAGCACACTATCATAATAGCGTCCCTTTGCAGAATGCATGCACAACCACAAATTGACGTGTTCAACTTCCTAGGAAGGACCACAGCCGATGCAAGTCAAAGTGTGCAACTTCCGGAGAAGAGCCACAGCTAACAAGCGAGGTAATCAGCGTGTTCCACTTCCGAAGAAGGTCCACAGCCGACACAAAGTCATTGAGCAAAACTACAAAATCCTAACTTGAACGAGAACAAGAAGTCGAGCGCACCGTTCTTTGGCCGAGACACAATCCGGGACGAATAAGCCGCGAGACAACCGGAAAGATCCGTCGACGGGCTCGTATGTAGACGGAGAGCGACCTGAAAGATCCGGCGTTTGACAGTGGTTCGTGCGTGGCATCTGGGGCCCCAGCAGTGCGAACGCCCCCGCCGAACCCCGCAGAATCCAGGAGACGACAAAACGAGGGGACACTCTTGCGTGGATCCCCAGAACCTTCGGGCCTAGAGGTGCTAGAGAGATCCATCTTGAGGAGGGAAGCGGGACTCGGGAGGATCAAGAAACCACGAAACAGTGTCCATGGGCGACGACTTCGAGGGGTAGCAGGCCAAATCTGCGGCTCGACTGGCCATACTTCCCAGGACATTCTGTCCGCTCACACCCAGACTCGTCCCAGAGGCGGTGCGTGGGTCGCTGGGACAGGACTCCCGTTCCCGCTCCCACTCCTGTGAGAACAGGAACTGGCATCGGGAACAGGAACGGGACGGGACGAAAACTCGGTTTCCCTCATTTTGAGCTTGACTACACGGTCTACCCGCCACGACGTCTTGTACATCTACATTCACGAGCAATGCGGCGGGTTCCCAGACAGGAGCGAGGGCTAGCAGCAAGAATCGACAGATGCGAACTCCGTGTCGTTGTGCGCACGCTATAGTTTTGTTCAACCGTGCTCTGGAGCCTGGAGAATAACTAGCGTATTCATCGACGAATGCCAGTGACGGGACGATCTGACCAAGAAAGTTGAACGCGAGACCGTGAATGAGTGAATGAGGACTTGGCGTTAGTCTCCAAATCGAACATACTGTAGTATTACGACCAAAGGTTCACGGGGTGTCACCCGTCACCTCAATTGTTCACTGGATAAGTTGTTCATTCGCCGGCAATCAGGAGAAAATTACCATATATGGTAGTCCGGCACTTGCCGGACGGAAATTTTGACGTTTTTTGGCCTATTTTAGCCACAAAATCTCAAAGTCACCGTCACCTAGTGCAAAATTGTTCAGTTCACGAGGGCCTGTCACCCGTCACCTGAACCTTTGGTCGTAATAGTACAGTAACTTCGCGTAGCAGCATTTACACCTCGTCACATGCCTATAACAGTTGTTTAGAAATAAAATAAGATTTTTAAATGAAATAATAAGAAAGAGCACGTGATCTTTGTTGCCCATGTTGCAAACATTTCCTTTACTTTCCCTTTCTTTTCTTATCTCACTCTCCTCTCGCACTTAGAATCTGATACGAAAAACTTGTTACGATATTATCCCTGCACACAATTACCTACAACACCCTCGGCACCTCTCCACCCACACCCTCTGTGCCCACTCTCCCTCCCATGCACGCTACGACGCCAGCCATTTTTCTTTACATAGACTCCCGTAAAGTGCGACATGGGCCCTAAAGGGCCCGCAGCACTATAATTGAATCATGAATGAATGAAACACTCCCACGGGTGCGAAACCGATCAAAAATGAACACTAAATTTTGAATTCCCTGGATCGGAGTGTATAGGTAGGAGTTCGTGGATAACTTGTCTTTGTATCACAGAGTATCAAGTAAGGACGTTTGCTTAGAACGGTACTTACTCGGAAGACGGCCCGGAAACTCTTGTGCAGACTGGGACCCTTTCTAGATCCTAGAGAATGAACCACCAAATTCATAATATTTATTAGTGGTAGATACTGTTATGAGACTCATTCCAGTGTCGTACTGAGCCACTGCATATGGCGACGGGGGCATGAATCGGGATGCTCGCATTCTCTGATCGATGACATTCATCTGTTCCGTGTTCCGAGCAGCATGCCGCCCCAGCTCCGAGCAGAGATGACATGGTGAACATCGGACTTGCGTGTGACCACCCATACGAACCCGACAACGATCCAGCGGGGATAGTCGGTGGGTACAAACACTAACGTTGCAGGTCAGGGAAACTCGGAACGGGGTAAGTTTGAACATACTTCAAAAGCGAGACTGTCCCGGTAGTGGTGCGACAATAACTCAGCGAGAAAATGTGCGTAGAGCTTTGGAATGTGGCGGTGATCGACTGCGACTTCGGGCGAATTGAGAGTTTGAATGACTCGTCCGAGGAGGCCGTACACCTCGCTCCCTTCATGCGCAGGCATCAAGTGAGAAAACTCTGGTCGAAGGAGCTGCGAAGTGAACTGAGATCAACTCAGGACTCTGACATGTCAAGTTGATGCACCTTGAGCATGAAAGCCGAAGCAAATGCAACGAAGATGAAGTGATCTGCAACAGTTTGGAATCAGCCATTCAAAGAGCCCAACGGAGCTCACCGTCTGGGCAATAACGCATCAATCCGGTCGGCGCTAATTCGAGCATACTATGCAATACAGTCTTGGCAGACTTCAAACACTACGGAAGGTGTGAGCTCTCGTGAAATGTCTTCGCCGATGAAGGAATGCCTCAATAACAAAGATATCGTCCATAGACTTGAGCCCCGTTTGATAGGCCTGTTCGAAGCCGAAATAGAACATGGCCAACCTCTGATACGCAGCGAGGCTACGCAGTTCACCAGTCAACGCTACCGGTAGAGAATGAAAGACAATGCCACATACAACGTGAAAAGTTTGGACTGGACAGCAAAAGCGCGATCTGGC
>JARJCV010000445.1:0-29810 GCA_029281435.1 Mycena haematopus
TCCCCTCAAGCTCTTCCTGCTGAGCTTCTTTAGGAGCTTGGGCATAGGCATGGTGGAAAAAGCGGAGTTGTTCTCCGCACCGCTCGATTCTTATCCAAATCCATTCCATTGCGAAGCGACAGTGTATTCCATCACGAAGCGACGTCCATTTCGAGAATGAATCTAAGAATAATTTGACCATCAACTCGAGCGCCCAAAACAACGAATGGGCGCTGATCTGAGAGCTCATCATGGGACCGCGGGGCAAAAAAAGTCGAGTGTGGGTGGCCCTTGACAGTGTCCAGTGAAAGGAGTTCGCCATGAGAACCGCGGCAGGGCCGTATGTGCGTCTTCAAGAAGCCTCAACCGGGAACCCACCATCGCTGCAGCTGTGACTCATATAAAGTTCCAAGTCTCCGACAATGTCCACGATGTGGGCGCCAATATTAATGCGGGAGTTTCAAGTGGGCGGCGCGTGCAACAGAATCGATAGCAAAATAAGACAGTTCGCCGTGCGCTGATCGTACAGGCGAGGCCGATGAGAGACGCGACGCGACGCGTGCAGCATGGAGCGACTCCCGATCATGATCATCATTTTTTGAAGTGCGATGTTCTTGGCGATGTTCCTAGAATCCTTGGATATGTATAGAGCTTCAACTCTTTGTAAGGCTTCGTTCCAATGATCCTTTACGTGGTGGAGAAGAGGAGAGTCCTCCAGATCGTAGCATCGAACCGGAGACGACACCTAGATGGGTGAGGATGAGGAGAGGGAGAATGGATGTCACAGTGTGACTCAATGCGACGCATCAAGTGGCTGTGCTCGACATGCCGATCCTTTTGATTTGGAAGCCTCAATTATAAACGCCGTTGTGCAGCGCCATCACAATCATCAAAGACAGCTCCTCCTCCAGGTGGCCACTAGACCAACCCAACTTATAGCGAGCCATTAATACCCCACCAATGGCAAACCAGTCACCTCTTTTTCAAAACCAGCTTGAAATGGTCTCTCGTTCACATCCGCCATCCACACTCGGTATTTATGTCTAGGGACCAGCTGCATCCGGCACCAGCCTCGGGCAACCAGGGAGGAAAAACTGGGCTGTAATGACATAGCACAGGATCTATACAAGTCTCTTAAGCAATTGGGTCGTGCGGGTGAGCCACAAGTTTCACGCCTCTTACGTCTCCCTTCTGCAATTTTTTCAATCCTTCCAAGATTCCAGCAACCCCGTTCGGTAGCACTTCATACCGGTTACCCTAACACGAGGGATGAGCCAAAACGAAATAAAAGAAAGCAATACAGTAAGTACCGTAATGATTCCCTTCTTTAACATCTCCGGCAGATTCTGAACCATTACCTCCTGGCTTTTTTAAACAGTTCCATCACAGCCGGATTTGGCGCCAACCGGACGAAGGTTACGTTCTTGCGCTCCACGTCTCGGTCCATTGGCGCCGTTGGCTGACAAGTCACGATGGCGCCAGAAGGGCACACACAATCGTACGCGGTATTAAGTGCCGCAAGGTCTATGGTGTGGTATACCACTTTGACTGGCGTCGTCAGGGCAGCGGCCAACGAATCAAGGGGAACGTCGCCGCGATCGATGTATTCAGTTGCCCCGAGCTGTCCAAGATATTCAAAGTGCACCTTCGATGCGTACGCGACGATCCGCGAGAATCCGAGGAACTTCAAAAGTTGGATGGCTGTTTTCGTCAGAATCAATTGATACAGCGGAAGAAAGCCAATCGCCCACCGAATTGCCCCACCGACGTTCCTGCCCCAATGACGAGCGCGGATTCACCATGCTGCGGTTTTGCCCATGAATACGTGGTATTGAGCCCGAGGCCAATGGGCGCCGCTGCGAACAGGCCTATACAAGCGGAAGTAAACGCCATCGGAATAGTCGCCACTTCGTCAAAGCTCGCGTTCTCTGGGATCTGAATCCGATTCAGTGTTTTGTTCAATGATCTGCATCTATCAACCACGTACGGGAATCAGAAATCCTACAGCAGGTATGGTGGTGTATTCCTGGAATCCTCCTTTCGTGGCTGTACCGAACCTAAAATTCCTATCGGTATCTTGGATAGTATGCGACTTTTTGGTGCGTACACTCTGTCCCCTTTCGCAAAGCCTTTTACACCCTCGCCGATCTCCTCAACTGTGCCAGCAACGTCGTTTCCAAGAACAGCGGGGTATTCATCGATCAAAATATTGTACTCGCGCTGTATCCAGTTCGCGGGATTCAGCGCCACAGACATGGTCTTGATGAGGACCTCGCCCTTCCCCGGCGACGGAATTGGGCGAGTGCCAAGAATGAACGGAGCCTTGGGAGATTCAACAACGATGGCTTGTTGAGTCGACATGTGTAGGCGAATAGAGTTGAGTACTATTGCTGTAGGGGTCAACGACGCATTTATATACACCTCTCCCCGTCATATTGAGTCGCGTTACTCGGATACTCTTCCGAAGATTACGCGCGCGGCGGTGGACCGGCACTGAATTCTCAGTTCAATCCAACGACCTTTTCCTGACATAAATCTAACGGGAAACACGTTATACGTTCAACTATCGTGAACTAAGGTGAACTGTTGGTTGGGCAAAGGAATAAAAATACAATTGTTTCCTTAGGACTTTTTCGGGTGATATCTACGCGATAAGCGTTTTAATCTGATAACAGTGATATGTCGATCCGTCGATCACTGTCAAAAGGGGATATAAAACTAATTTCCTCTGAGTGAGGGAGATACTTACAGGCAGTGTTCAGGCTACGTTCAACTTACGACGTAACGTTGCTGGACTTATGAAAGAAAGAAACGGAACCATAAATTGGGATGTTTCGGTATGAAATTTTTGGCCCTTTTTGCAATGCAAGCTGCCTCGCCGAAGCTCGCGTTTTCTGGAACCTAAATTGACGACAGCCCATTTCTGGTGCCTTTATTCAAATAAACGCATGAAAACTGCAGCAGGAACGTCTTGTAGAAATCCAGCGAGTAATGCGTGCTTCACGTGAGGTCAAAGCGATTTATCTCAGCCGTGATGTGACGTGACTTTTGCTAGGATTTGTAGATTCCATTTGCATAAAATGGTGAGTCAAAAAAAAAATTCCAAACTAGTCGTGAATACAATACGCGGATGCCATCTACGTTCTCTACCTCGTCTTCTTCGTCTCGCCCGCCGCGTCGACATCTGTCGCAAGCACCTGCCCGTACTCGTTGACACGCTTCGGGTCGATGCGGTATATCCATCGCTGTGCACACGCCGTCAGCGCCTAGCGTACGTGGCAGTTTATCTGAACACGGAAGACAGACCTGGTATAAGAAAACGAGGAACACAACGTCGTCGCGGAAACACGCGAGTCGGTGCAGGAAAGGCATCTTGATGCAGAAACTGGATTTGGGGCCATCGTCAACCAAACCAACAGGGGAGAATGTTTAGGCAACGTACGCGAAGAAGTCGTCCACGACAGTAGATAGCGTCTTGTAAATCATTGCCTTCATAGGCATGTGCGAGACGCTCTGTTGGGTGTTATGAATCAGTCAGTCAAGGATGGACTACGAAAGAAACACCGACCTTGAGCTTGTAGTTGATGATCAACTGGGGCACGAGCTGTGCGAAGCCGAACATGTAGACGAACGAAGTTAGCGTCGAAATCACGAAGCTGTACCACCCGCGGTGGGACTCGTAAATCAGCGAATAGATGGTGTACGCCGCGAGAAGTGGTATCGCGACCCAAGAGACGTATTTGAATGCGAGTTTGTCGTATCTGCGCAGTCAGTCAGCCCGCGTCCTCAGGTACCTAGGAACGGCACGTACTCCTGCGTCTTCTTCTCATCCTCGCTTAGGACGTGTTTATCTAAAATGAATGGGTGAGAGCAAACCACCCAAGGGCGATTCACGAACCTTTTATGTCGAGTTTGTAAGGTAACATGTGGCCTGCCGGGGCACGTACGACGGTGATGTCGACTGCCTTTGTAATCTGAGGCAAGATGGTCAGGATGCGAACCAGATAACTACTGAAATTTAGCACCTTCCATGCCTCGATTAATACACCAGTCCCTGAGCCAAACAAAATCATCCAGCTAGTGTTCTCGTTGTTGTCGATGAGATACAACAAAATAATAAACTGCACGACAACGTTCGTGATTATCTGGTGAATCTCCGTAAGTGATGCTTTCATGAGGGAAACAAGACGAGATCACCGTTCGGACAGACACACCGACCATCTCTTTTTTCTGCCTCCAATGCGAGACGTCCGATTTGAACGCGAGCATCTCAAACCTAGTCCGAGTTCAAGTTCGAAAATGAGACAAGATAGAAGGAGTCGATGCTCACACAACATGCAAGAGACTGACGAGCCCCGTTAAACCGAGGAACCACGGGTTGGTCTCCAGCAGCATGCGCTTCACCTCGTCGAGCTCCGCCCCCGCGGCCCCGCCTTGGTTCTTGGAAGCCTCCTTGAACCCATGCGACATGGAAGCGTAGATTTGGAATTTCATGAACGACATGGGCTGGAACACAATCTGGAGCGGGAGTGTTGGCGTCGTCTCGTTCAGCTCGACATAGTGCGAGCGGAGATGCCAGAACTCGTTCGGGAAGACGATGGGTTTGTAGAAACCTCTGGTCCCCGAGTCGTCCCGCACATTAGGAAGGAGATGCACGTCTGCAATGGCGGTGAGAATATAGGCATTAAAAACGTTTGTTGCACGCACGTTCCAGGATAGGAGGCGGGAGGGTACTGTACGGGATTACGGCGGCGTCTGAAATGAGTGCAAGAGTAACGTTCTGTGAAAGGGTCGGCTCGCCGTTCAAAAGAAGATATATAGAGCTCACGCTATGCCAGTGTGCCATTATTACATCTGGCTCGACCTAGGATCGGAATTAGCATCGAGTCATTTCTCAGAGCGTCAAACACACCTCTTCTGGTTCGTCCGTCGCATTTGCCCGTAGGAGATTGTGCTCCTTGCGTACCTTCAGCCTCAACATGTGCGGCGACAGAACTAGAATATCATGACTTGAAGAACAAATCGACAGAATTTAATCCCTACGTTTGCGGACATGATGAATGTTCTCCGGGTTGAAAGCAGGATTTCGGGGGTCCGGGTTCGCACCGTCTTTGGTGACGAATATGTCCGCCCATAGCGATCCGTTATTTAATACGCTCTATTGAGAAAAGAAATTAAATGGATTCATAACGGGGACTGCAGCACAGTACGTACCGGTGGGAATTTGATATTGTATTCTACTACCCTCGCCTCGCTGTAGTCGCCGAAGGTCAGGTTTTTCCAAACGAAATTGGGCAGACCCTCGTCCTGGTCTTTTCGATAGCCGGAAGTCCACTTCGATGAGAACACGTCACCGATAGGTGAGGTCGAGAGGAAGACGTGCATATCGAGTGGCTGGCCCAGGGGCCACGCGGGAATTGCCTGTACCGGGGGCAGGGTTCGCGGGTCGACATCGGGTGTACTAGCAGGTCCTTGCGCCTTCGGTGGAGGCCCCGCATTGAAAAAATATTTGGAGGCTACACGCGACTACTGGGTGAAAAAACAACTATATGGATGGCCTAGAGCGCGAACCTAGCTGCGAGATAGTCCATATTATGACGCTTGCTGTAATTTTGGTTTCAGCGTCCGGAAAATTAACAAGGACTTGTGGACTGACCTGGGCAACCCAATAATTTCCGGAACGTGGATTGTTCTGGTTCGGCCGCGCCTTGGGCTGCGGGAGCAGCAGCTGGGGCAGACATGTGGTTACTGAACGTGTGCCGAGGTCAATTTACATACGTAAAAGGCTTCCGACTTCAACAGCATACAACAAAAGCACTTTCATCGTCGACCCAGCTCGTGGTTCTAATAGTCAATTTGAGTCGGACTGTCAATCTTTCCGTCTCGGAACTCTGGACCCTGTTACAAAAGGCCTTTGCCTTCAGGCTTGGACCAATACATTCAATTCCTCTGGTGCTGAACTCGTAGTAATTGTATCCCGTCTGGGTGTCACCTCCTTCAATTGACAGCAACACAACCGGCTTGCGACAGAGGGAGGAAGAATTTTTGTGCAGTCCCAAGTTGAAACAACAGGCACTCGTGCTACGTAAAATATTGCCCTTCGTCTACGCTACGGATACCCAGATCTCGCCGTTGGAACGCGCTGTGCCACCCTCTACAAAGTCCCTGCCCTTCTCGATAATCCTATGAGCAGCACACTCAGCGGAACCCAGTTGTAATCAACCAGGAGTCGCGCGACGGTCCCCCCACACACCGCCTAACCTGTTGAGATGCGAAGTACGCGGAAAACCACACTTACCTCTTGCAAGCTGCAGTTCACATCACCATGGTTCGCTAGGAGCGTAATAAGCATAGGCAATGCATCATTATTTCGATGGTGGCGGTGTGGTGTGGTAAAGAGGCCGGTATGTGTTACTAACACTCTGACAAGGACTACGATCTGTTTTTGTCTTGTCTTGACTTTGCCGACTTCCTTCCTTCTCCTCTTCAAGTCCCGACTCCCGATGTGATGCCATTTACATCCAGTGGCGTGGACGCCATCAAGTCTCTCAATGTCTTGGATCACCTCCGCACATTTTCGGACTAGTCTGGGCCTTCCCGACATCTCCATATGTTATATCGCAGCCCTACACTACACTTTGGAAAGCAAATTAAATCCTCAAAATACGAGAAACCGGCTTCAACTTCAGCCTGAATATTCTTGCACATTGATATAGCTGAAGTCCGGAGCTTGTTCGCGGTCGACATCGTCCGCCAAGTTAAACATCGGCCTGCGGCGCGAGATACTATTCTGGGTCCTTCTTTCTATCTAAATCTGCCTCGAGGGTTCCTCATTTGTCCTCCAAACGATTGCTTGTATGTATGTTGTTTGTTTTCTGCAGCGTCTTGGTTCAGCATTATCGCTCCAGAAACCTGGTAGCAAGTCCTCGACGCACTTCCACTTCAAGTTGAGCGGTCCGCTCCCTAGCTGAGCAGTTTGCCCGTCTTTATAGGGCATCTACGGCGACTGCGAGAACTGCAGTCGTTATCCTGCGTGCCGTCACTCATTGCCATCTGACCATGGCAGTCGGCTGGGGTCCTCTACGAGCACGCGGTACCTCTACCTTTGTACGTCGAGCTCCAAGCTTGAAAGACAGGGTGACCTGATAACTGGAGCGTGGCCAAGCTTGTTATCTCGATGGCCCATGGGGCTCCGCCGGCGTTCGGTCAGCAAACCGCCGGCTCACGACGCGCCATTGTCGTGACAGACTCCTTGGAGTGATAATCGATTCGCGGCTTCTTCATTCTTGTTTGGGACAATTATAGCCATGTAATAAATAAACCATTGTTAAACGCTCATTGACACTGGTACTGTATCATATGTTTAGTGTGGAAACCGGGTTGACGAAATGTGGTGACTCGGGGTGTCACAACACCGTTTGGCGGCTATTTGCGGGTTTGCTTTCGACCATTCCGTTCGTTCGTTGCTCTTGGGATGCCTGGGTCCCGCAGCCCTGCCTATGCATGCGGCTGTCTCAATGTCCGTATAACTCCCGTCTCCCCTGCACCGTCGCAGTGTACGGATCCCATCTCGACGCCAGACTTCCGCCAGGTCCATGTCGCAGATGAAGGCATTGCGGTTGTCCGTACTTCTTTATTTCTCTCGGGGCCAGGCAGTAATGTTTTTTAATCGTTTTTAAAGGCTCACCCCCAGGTAACCCTGCGAATCCGGACGCGCGGGGAATTGGCATCGCGGAATCGGCGTGCGCGCTATACGTCGTTGACCTGCCTCATCTGCCAGGTTCTCGTCTATCGAGTTTATCAGATCGTCTCTCTGGACGCAGACGGAAGGGACGGCCCTCTTATGCCCACTGAGGACTGGGTGGAGCAGGATATTCTCAAATCCCCGTCTGGTTGGATCGAGGTCCATAGTCAGTGTTTGGTGAGTCATTTTTGCTCGAGTTTCTTCGGACTATGTTCTGTCCTTCATCGTCCCTTTCATCTCGACCGAATGAACGTTGTGGAAGTCGGCCTTCGTTTTCGAAAGCGTGTACAAGGCAGTCGCCTTTGTGCATCGTTTTTTTTTGCGGTCTTTCGCGACTCTTTCCTCCCTTAAGAGGATGCTCTAACAATTGGGGGATCCGCGACGCCCTTTTTGTCCACTTTTTACCACTGAAAAAAAAAACTGACAAGCTGTCGTGAAAGACTGCTTTCTGTGTTCTGGACGATGGACTGATTTCTGATATAGAATGGAGATGCCATTGCGCGGGTCGAAGCATCGCCTCAATTCTCTGCGCTCTTTTCTCTTGCCATTCCAATGGAGGCATCTCCCCCCATATCCCCGGAGCCCCCTGCCGAGGATGGTCGACAGACGTCCTTTTTGGCGCATCTCCCTCCATTATTTCTGCCCCCGCCATTTACACCTGGTCACCAAGTTTTTGTCCACCTCGCCGCTCTCGCAAAACAGGAATCAGACGCCCACCGCGCAGCTGCAGAGC
The DNA here is from genome assembly GCA_029281435.1 of Mycena haematopus. Lineage (NCBI taxonomy): Eukaryota > Fungi > Basidiomycota > Agaricomycetes > Agaricales > Mycenaceae > Mycena > Mycena haematopus. The sequence continues at coordinate 8,457 of JARJCV010000445.1, forward strand.
ACGAACTGGCTAAAATACTCCGGAATAAATCCGCCCAACTCGCGCGTACCGAAGCCCGGCTCAAACGTCAGGTGGAAACTCTGTGGCGTAGATTCCGCGATGGCAAGCAGTCCGTCGAACAGGCGGACACGAGTACTTCGCCTCGGTCTCCTCGGTCCCCCGTCTTCCGCTCGGCATCAGGCAATCTCGGCACACCTGCAAGCCCCACGATCCCGGGGACGCCCGTGGCCGTTGTGCGCGATTTTGTTCCGCTCCCAGTGGCGCCGACCCGCCAGGTCCACCTCCCCGCGATCTCCTCCCTGTCCGCATCCCTCGCGACCTCGGGATTCCACCACCCGCGCGCGCAGCAGCAGGAGCAGACATCACCTGCGCGCCCTGAATCGGTTCACTCGAACTCCAGCCGCACGCTCTCGGGCAGCTCCATCACCCTCGCCGGCTCACCGCGCATGCAGCCCTTAAGCATTGCGCCGGCGCGCATCCACGGCGAAGGCGCGTCAGTGCTGCAGTTTGTGCGCAACCTCAACGACAACATCAACACGGACGCGAGCTACCGGTACTTTGTCAACCTCGAAGAGGAGATGGAGCGGAATAGACGCGCGCGAGAGAATGAGAACGCGGTCACGGGATCGTCTTCTGCAATTACGCCACACCCCGACGAGGCGGAGCGCCCGCGTGCTGGACCGAGCACCGTGAACGGCAACATGAACGGCATCGAGGGCTCACATTCCGATGAGAATGAGCAGAAAGCGGAAGCTTCCGGCGTTGGAGACAAGGGCAAAGGGAAGCAGCGCAAGGTAGTCACCTTCCGGTCTCAGCCCGCGATTGTGACCATCAAGAGGGAGCTCATCGCAGAGGATGAGGAAGAAGCCCGGCTCACGCGGAACACTGGCGAAGGTGCGTCTTATTCTCAACCTTGAATACAAAACAATTCTGAGTGATTTCGCGCAGAAATGATGTTCCCGCTTGACACCGACAGTAAAGGGCAGGAGTCGGCGGAAGGTGCAGTGATGGTGCTCGTCGACCAGCCGGCGATGCCGCCGCGCTCGTCGCAGCCCCGGAGACCGTCGGCGCGGAAACCGCCCACCGACTCGACGGGTTTGCCGCAGTCGTTCTTGGGATTACGGCCCGAGTCGCTTCCTGAACCGTCCCACAACATTCCACCGCGGCGAGGCCCGTCACCTCCAGCAGAAGAGCCTATATCGGAAGAGGATGGCGGAGAGGATGGCGGAGAAGCGGAAGAAGTGGATCAAGAGCTTGACTCGCGCGACCGAGAGATACGGCGGCTTGTGGCTGCAGACACACCGAGCCATCGGCCGGGGTGGAAGAAAGACAGCGCGGAATGGAAGACGCTTGTGAGTCCGCATCGACGTCCGAGCGCGGACGACGATGAGGACGACGCCGTGCTGGGGTCTCCCCCGCATTTGAATGGTATGTTTTTCTTCTATGCATTCCTCCTTACGCTGATGCACTGTTTAGGATCGAGCCACGCAGGAATGCCAGGCTCCATGCCCATCAACATTCGCCCGATAGCAAACCCGCGCGCAAACCTGAGTCTCGCGTCGTACAGGCCACAGACGATGCCCACCGCACCGCAGGGGCCCGAGCCCGAGTCTTCGCTTTCAGCGCCGTCCAGTTCCATCCGCAGGGCCGTTTACGCGGAACGGAACCTCCAGCGCGCAATGGATCCCGGGGCGCTGGACTTTGCTGAGGACGACAGCTCGGTGATCGAGGAGGAGGAAGAGGGCGAGGATCATATTGGTGACACCGACGCGCAGACTACCGCCGGGTCCGACAGCGGACGGAGGCTAGCGCTTAGGATCATCCAGGCGCGCAACGACCTGCCTGACTCGGGGATGTGGCGCAGTCTCGCGTCATGACCGCGTCGCGAGCCCTCAACTGGTTCACTCATCTCAATATTCTACTCGTCGCAGCACCCGTCGCGTATGTATCTTTGCTTGCTTTCCTATACGTTCTCCCCACCCATCCATTGCATCTTGCCTCATCTCTGTACATACAACCCGCTGCCCCGTCTGCAACTCTACATACGTGTACAATATAATGCGTACTGTACCTACAATTTTACATCCACCCGCTAACTATCAATCAACTTTTGATTGCATTTTTGTGGATTGGCTGTTTCGTGTAAAGTGAATGAGTGGGTGTGTATTAATTAGTATTACTCGCAGTAAATAAGACTCGTATATATGGCGACCCATTTCTTTTTTTACTTTTCAGAAGCCTCTTGCACACAACGCGAACACTGGCAAGAGAACTTCCACCCGCGCGCCAGCTCTTTTCTCCTCCTCTGCCGGCACTCGGGCACGCTCTCTCCGGCACGCTGCGAGACGTCGACGTACGCAATGCTGAGCTCGTCGCCTTTTTTGAGATCCTTGTTGGCGATCAGTTGGAGCTCGGAGGTGCCCGATGAGAAAGACGGGCGCGCGTTGGGTGTACACGAGTGTGAGAGGTACGCAGACACCGAGTAGAGCGCCGTGCCGACCTGGCGGGCTGTGCCGTATGGCGTGCGCGTCAATTCCGCGTCTTCTGGTCGGAGAGTAGATGGCGGCTAAATAAAAAACACAGCGGTCATACAAGGTTCGTCCAACGAGGACACAAACAAACCCGGTTATCTCTGCCACCGCCGAAGCACACGCCGAACGCGTTAAACGCAATTTTGCCCAGCAGGGATTTGTGGCTCTCCGGAGAGATGAAGGCCTCCAGTCCGGGTAACGTCGCTCTTAATAGAGCAACAATAAGCGGGTACTCCTCTGGCGGCGGCTCCGTTGGATGTGACGTCCAGCGTTCTACGTGGTCTTCGATTTGATACTCCCCGTCGTCCGCCTGGGTGTAATCGCCCACAGCTTTGCCAGGAGCTTTGCCATTCGCGGCGGTGAGCTGTCTCGCGATAAATTTGGCCATCAGCAGCGTGCCCACTCTCTTGTCCTTGTTTAGGTACGCGAGGACTTTGAGTTGAGCGGCTCGTCGGATTTCCAGTGCCGCCGGTGTAGGTGCAAGCTGAGATAGTGCCAATACTGCGGGCAGCGGCGGGTCAAGGGTAAATAAGAGAGAAAACCACTGGCTTTTCGAAGCAACCTGGAGAGGTTTAGTTTAGAACTGACAAGCGACTGAAAATGAATTCAAGTGACCTGGCAGGGTTTTGAGCAGAATGCAGATTTGGTGCTCGCAGAAGAAAGAAGAGAGAGGGATCCCAAGGACGGTTGGATCTCCCTCAGGCAATGTGTGCAGTATGTCCCGCGAGTTGCAGATCATAGTCCAAACATGTAAGCATCGGATGCTCCTGGGTAGATTCCTGTTCGAGTTGGCCCAGAAAACACACGGCTGATAACCTGCCTTGTAAATGACTTCGCCTGCTGCGATGTCTTTGGTCAAGACCAATACTTTCTCAGGACCGGATGTGTCAGAGGTAGGAAGACGAGACTGGAGGGTAACGTTGGTAGATTTCGGAGGGAAGACCTCGTAATATGCTCCGATTTTTGCTGCAAGCTACATGCCAAAAATTAATGTATTAGAACAGTGTTTTGCCCAGTAGAGAGTGTAGGGCGGGGGAGTGGATGTATATGGTGGCTACATGGCATCACTTTTCGCCTCACTGTCTATGATTATGAGGCAGGGGTTTGGGAACCCGGATCAGTGACCTTGTCCCATTCCTGGGAGGACGTCTCTGACGGCGAACCCCTCGTCGGGCTCGCATCCACATCGTCGATGCCCAAATCTTGCGCTGGGGGGAAGAACTCACGTCGAGTTTCACCAAGGCCAAAATCATCTGGAAAAAAAAATCTCAGTTCAACGAGCGACAAAGATGAGGACATTACAAACCTTAACAACAGGTTCGGGGACTGTCTTTTGATAAATATCGAGAAGCTCGGTGGTTGATGGATACACAGAAAGCGCCCGGTAAAAGGACAGAGCAGCTGGAAGGTGGAATGGCTCTCCTGCTAACCTGTTAGATGGCGTGCAGATATGTAGGAAGTCTCCACGCACCTCTAGCGGCGAGTTGCTCGCCCATCGCAACCTGGGACATGAAGTAATTCTCTCTTTCCACCTGACTTGTTGGTACAGGCTCGCTTTTGATCTGCTGCAATGCATCGCGCAAATCTGCCTCCGAGACTTCATTGGCAGCAGCCAATGCCTCCCTGGATTGAGCTAATGACTTATTGACGCGTTTGTTTTCTTTTCCTGAATGAAAGGTCGGGAAAAACCACGCGGAAAAATAGAAAGAACATGCGTATTTTCTTTCTGAACTCGGCATCTGTTCGTCGTCTATAGTCAAAATAGACTGCATACGCAATTATTCCGCAGATAGAGATGCCAGCAATTGTAAGAACGGTGTTCGTCCGAGAGCTCATGTTGGTGGGAGATAAACCGTAACGTCATTTGCCTCTTTGGAAACTAATAGACGTAAACTCATGTTCACGCCGTACGTCCATGGTACGCAGTCAAGCTCATAGGATCTCTCCCATCGTTTGCAAATTGCCGGCAGAGTTGCTGCTAAGAATTTTCTACCTGGTGGTTCCACCGGAATTATTCTCGCCCTGGGGGTCGGACAACACCGACCTAATAGTGGATGAAGCACACAGAGTCTCACAGGTCTGTCGATATTGGAGGCAGATAGCGCATAGTGCGCCCGAGTTGTGGGTCGATGGGTTTAGATTCTCTACGACCCAAAAAAACCCGACGCTCGATTTGGAACAGACAACGGCTTGGCTTCGAAGATCGCACCCCTTACCCATCACAATCTACTTCTACTACCGCGTTGGCGGGGACGCTGGCGTTCATTTCATGGAAACAGAACTCTTCCGCACCCTTCTCTCCACCACCCATCGATGGAGGCATGTTATTTGGGACATTCCTTACCTATCTCCTCTCTGTGATCTTCAGCCTGGCTCTTTTGAAGCGCTAGAGCATTTCACCATCGAGAATATGGATTTCCCGGGGACCCACAAAGTCGATTGACGTTTTCCAATCTGCCCTTCGTCTCCGCGAAGTTGCAATACGTATCGAAGGTCGCAAACCATACATACTTTCGCTCTTCCGCATTCCTTGGAACCAATTGACATCTCTCACTCTCGAAGACGCTCTCAGCGTTGAAGACTGTCGCGATGTCATATTGCAATGCACCAATATGCTGTCATTGAAGATCCGTTGTTCATGCCTCATGGTCGGATGGGATATGGCTCTTACACCGTCAGTTGTCGTCCTCCCGTTCTCGCACACCCTCGAATTCCACGTTTGGGGTCTCGTTCAAGTGCGATTGGCCACTTTTTTGCTTACCTCGCCCTCCCTGCTTTGAAATCCTTCAAGCTCTCGTTGGAAAGCCCACTGAACATACGGTGGGACGTGGGGTTATTTTCTGAATTTCAAGACCGATCGCCGAATATCAAGGAAATCGCAGTGGGAGTCAAGGGGAGACGAATTGATGTAGAAAATCTCATCGCGCTCCTTCGACATTCCCCGACCGTCACGGGGCTGGTGATTGACGGATGCCCCATTGACGATGTCTTTCTCCACAACCTTGAGGTCCATGACAATGACCGTCAGGTTTTGGCTCCAAATCTTGTTGACCTGGAATTCGATGGTACTAGGCTTTCGGCCAGCGCTCTGGAAACCATGATCAGGTCTCGTTGGCGGGATTCGATGATCGCCGCCATTGATGTTCCCCACGTCGCCTCCTTGAAAAAAGTGGTGGTAAACCACAGCAGCCAAAGAACTGGAAACGAAATTGAAGGCCCTTCGTCTAGGCGAAGGATTTGATCTTCATTTCTACCGATGAAAGATTCTTCTTTGACTATGTATTGTCAAAGTCCAGGACCTTTGAGCCCAAAAGCAAATGGAAAAAATGGGTAAATTTCGTCTGGGTCCATCTAATCATACTACCTCTCGTATAGTCTGTATATACTACAAATAGCTAGATATTGCCATTTTTTTTGGACCATCGTGACTACGAGTCAGGTCAGAATCTGAAAAGGCGGCTACCAACCCACAAGGAAGAGCAGTTACCCGGGGACTGGCCAGATACCGACAATTAGCATTAATTACGAGTAGCGTATTGGTATTACATCAGTACAATACTCTAGGCGATCTCGAGCTCATCCTCCAGGAAATGGATCAAGCCCCGGCGCAGAGCCACCAGCTGATTCCCCCGACTCTGCCTGCCCCCGCAAACACGTTCCGTCCCCACAACCCCTCAGCCGTATCCGAGAGCCCTACATTGCCAGACGTGTCTGCCTCCCACAACTCGTCCAGCTCAGCCTCCCATGCCGGCTCCAACACATCAAAATCAAACTGTTGCGCCGACACCGATTTTTCTTCGCGAAGCCGCTTCCCGCCACTCCCACCATCCCCACTCTCACCCGCGCCTCCTTCCCCGTCCCCGCGCTTCCGCTTCCCCTCGCCCGAGTGCGGCCTCGACGGCACACCATCACCCTCCATAAGGCGCTCGAGCGTGCGTGCGCACCGACGCGCAAACTCCCATGTGCCCCCCATGGAGGCGAGTGCCTCGCGGCAATTGAGCAGATACAGCTGCGTTTGCAGCGCGCGCGCCGTGCCTGAACCAATCCCGCCACTGTTCAGACTGTGCACACTCTTCGTGGCTCCAGCCTGAGGTATACGTTGCAGCCCCACGCGAGCGGCGGCAAACACTAGCCACACGACAAGCGGGCCCGCGAGCGGCAGCGAGGGACGGTACTTGTCGAGCAACACGTTGAACGTCGACGCAGCGTCGTCTGTTTCGGCGTCTATGCCGTTGTATGCCGCACCATTGACTGTCGATCCGTATACGCCGACGCCTGAGCTCAGGTCAGAATTAGCTCTGCGCATTGTGTCGGATTTTGGATTTGAATCTGGAGTGCTGGAGCCTCGCGCGAGTATACCTGCGGCAACCTGATACAGCATGTGTACCTCGAGCACCGCGCAGGGGACGCGTTCACCGCCCAACGCGACTTGGAAGCGCTGGGGTAGGCCGCGATGCCACGCCGCAAGCTCCGCCCGCAGGAGCACAGTGACGTGAGTCGTGCTTCCCGCCGGAGGAGGAAGAGCTGCACCGTACCCAAGGACAACGTAAAAGTGGACGCGTGCGACGATGCGTACGAGCGCACGGCTGTGTGCCGCAAGCTCAGCGTCCGTGGTGTCGCCTGAGCCTTCAGATGCGGGAGCCGTGTGGACGTTGTCCGCGGACGCAGAAACAATGGAGCTGGGCGGCACCGAAGTCGTAGAGGCAGGAAGTGCCATGGGCGAAGGGAGCCCCGCGCCTGCAGCAACCGTCCCCTGTACGGACGGTAGCGAAGAGGATGGGAGAGGCCGTAGCGCCTCCGCGCTCGCCGGCGCACGGTCGAACTGGATGCTGAGAATGAGATCGAGCATGTTCGCGACGCCCCATAGGCAGCGCTTCCACGCTTTCTCGGTCCCGTCCGGCTTCATCTCGCTGTCACTCTCGTTTAACGAGCCGCCCCCATCGAGACGCAGCTCCACGGCAATCCGAATCGCAGCGCCGACGCCGCGCCACGCAAGCGCCTCGCGCGCGCGGCCGTAGTCGCGTAGCGCGAGGAAGAGCAAGGTCTGCACAGCGTCTACGTGCACGACGGCGCGCCGGAGGGCAGACGATAGAAGAACAAAAGCGGATTCGTACCTGGGAGTTACAATAAAATGCGTAGAGGTCAAATCAGAGTAAACGCAAGAGCCGAAGGGAGACGCACCATAGGTCGGCTGCGACACGCGTGGGCACGGCGGGCGGCGCGAGACGCGCAGTGTATGCACAGAGAGCGAGCAGGAGCATGGGTGACGCCTCAAGCGCCGTGAGGGATGAACACTGTGTGGGGGAGAGAATCGGACGGCGGGGTGGACGACGGCACGGTACGTGTCGAGCAGCATTGCACGCACATGCGTTGGGGGAAGGTCCACGGAGGGCATGGGCGCAGATACGGAGGAAAGCAATGCGAGGCCAGTAGGGGTAGGCGAGCGACGTTGCGGCATGGAGGCGAGGGTCGCTGTATGCCAGTCGGCGCCGGGATGTCGGGACGTGGATGGGTCGACCTCTACGTCGGCCTGCGCGACAAGGTGCAGAGACGAAGACGGGGAAGGGTCGGCCGGAGGGGAAGGAATACAAATGGGCAGTGCAGGGACATGGAGAGCCGGCTTCCTACATTGGAATCCGCGTCTGAACGTTGATGCGGGGGGTTTGGTGGCTTGTTGAAGGGAGAAAGGTCCTTTACCCCTGAGTGGTCGTTCGTACGCTCAAACGTCTGACGCGTCTGCTCGTGCCGTTCGGTTATGGGCGAAAATTCATTTGGTATTACGCTGCGTTCAAAAGATTCTTTCGTGTACAACGCTCCGGGGCCGAAGGAAAAGGCGACGGCGAGCGAGGCTGCTGTCGCTGCCTCCCTGGCTGCTGAGGCTGCTGACTGGACTGCGGCAATGGCAACAGAGCCTTCGCAGTGACCGACTGGTTCTCTGTAGGTGAAAACGGTGCAAATACCGCCGCGAGTTCGTGTATCGCACGCGACGCATCCGAGTTGGTCCATTTCAGCTTGTACGCGTCCCACACATCTTGTGTCGTGCGACTTTTCGACTCGGCCGCGAGTCTCCGCACCGCGTTATGAAGTATCTGCGTAGTTTGGTGGGGCGGATGTCTGGATATAGAGGCCCAAAAGAGTTTCGAGTAGGCCACGCGCGTTTCGGTGAACCTCAAATAGCCAGAGGGCGGGCCTCTACGACGAGGCTCCGCGAGTAGGAACAATCAAGCCCTGTCTCGGTGCAGAAGATACATGGCTCTAGTCCGTCGCACTAAGAAAACCTGAAACTCAAAATTTTCGGTGTTCAGTTCAGTTATTGGCCCACCTTTTTGCGCTTCAGTCTGCATGTGTTACATGCTGGTAAGGTGAGCGCGGTTTGATATTAAGTCCGGTTAGACATACCTCTGGAAACTTTTTTGTTTTTCTCTGGCGCTGGGTCATCCCCACATCAGTGTCGGAGGACGAGTTTTTCCAAGACGGCAAATTGATTATGTCACTCATCCGGAAAATCAAGGGAAATACAATTTCCGTCCGCGCTGGAAAATATTGCGTTCATCCAATAAGTAATAAAACTACATTGATTATTCTAAGTCGAAGAGATTCACTCCGAGATCGGGGTAGCGCCTTTTTCAACCATGCCTTCAAGTCATCGAGCTCTTCCATATTCGCATTATGCTCAACGCCGTCGTAGGACTTGTAGAAAAGCCCCTTGAGCTCGTCCGTCGAAGGCGCAACCGGCGTTCCTATGAGTTCCATCACCAAGTCCGCCGAGCGGCGAGCCAGTGCAGGCTTGACCAGAGGGTCTTCGGCGCCTTGCCCCCAGAATATCGGAATGGACGCAGCGTGCTCGGATGCCATCTGGATTTTATGGCCCCCGTCAACCCGCGCAGATCATTTTGTGTTTCATGTGGGGGACGCACCGACTTGAATTTCTCATGCAGGGGTAGCCAGCCGCTCAATACGGCGAGTCCTGCGAGCTTCCGCTCCGTCGTAAGGCCCGTCAGGATCGTCATTGCTGCGCCCTGAGAAAATCCCCCAAGGACGATGCGATTGGCGGGAATGCCTGCGTCGACTTCGGCGGTGATGAGCTGATTCAGTGAGTGGACCGTCTTGAGCATTCCCATCTCGTCCTGTCTTCCGGTAAACCCAAAAGAGAAGATGTCAAACCTGGATTCGTGTCCCATTGATTGTTATGGGCGTCCAAAATAATAATAGACTACCAAGCAGGCATAACCATGCCGCCGTTGGCCGTGACAGGCATCGCGGGGCTGAACTCTCGTGAATAACATCACCGATATTAGCAGGATGAGACCGACGCATGCGGTAATACCCATTTTACATGCGCCAGCTCGCTCGAGAGCATCTGTGCGACCGGTTTCCACCTTGACGAGATAAAATTTAGAACCAGAATTCAAGTTGCGTCCAGAGACAGTAGGTCTACCCGTTTCCCGTGTCACCGAGGCCATGTACAAATATTACGGTCGCTGTATGCTTGCTGATCGCGGGCACCGTAAGGAACCTGGGCGCGATTGCTGCCATCGTTATCTTTTCCGGCTGTCCGTGCGCGTTGAGGTAGGCGAGTTCCGAATAGCGGGCGTAGTAGACTACACCAGCAAGGCCGACGAGGATCGCGGCAGCAAGAGGTGCGAACGCAGAGACAAGGGATCGGCATTTGCCGGACATGGCTTGTCTCCGGACCAACCGTAGGTCCGTAGCCGCCGGTGCACACTCCGATGCCGCGTTTCGTACACTCTGTCTGACACTGACAGGAATACGAAACTCCTACGACTCGTCATGGCTGCCACTTGCTTCTCTCAACCCATACATATTCTCAGGCGGTGTTCCCTATACAATCGTTTATACCAGCTCCTAGTCTCCGGACATTGCTCGATCTGCCATACCCAAGTTACCGATCTCAAATTGACCAACACTCTGAGGGTATCCATTCTCGGAACCACTGCATCCCTGGACAGGATCGATATCGAACTTGAAGCTTTTAACCGTGACATGGGATTCTCGGATTCCCTGGACCATATCTGCTCCGGATCCTGTATTGGATGGCTGGCCTACATCTTCCCGTTTGACGTCGAATGGGGGGAAGCCACATTCCCAGCCTTTAAAATGCGCTCGCCGAATATTATCAGGCTTCTGATTGGCGGCGGCGGCTTCTATGTGCCAGTCGCCGTTCTCCGTGGCCGGGACTTGACGCATTTCTCAGTCGACGATCTCCCCGCATCGATTTGCGATGTCATCCTCCATTCCTTGATGTCCAGAGTCACCCATGCACAGTCTATATCTGGGGAATTTTTTGAAGATGTTCTGACGATTATGATTGCATCACGGTGGGCAATTGCGGAACTGGCCATTGCAGAGGAGTAGAATCGAGCGAATGGACAGATACATTCAGGTTCAGTCAAAAACTTCCTGGATACGATGGAGAGTCTGGGACAGGCTTAGACTGACTCCATTCACGTCGTCAATAATTATCCTCCTTACACCATGACGTCTCCTAACTCGAGCGACTACTTCATGTTTGGGGATGCCCGCGTATCGTAAACTAGACGAACTGCAAATAAGACTACTGAGTCACACGGAGATTAGAATATTGCCTAATCGGGCGTTTGGCGGTTGTTTGTTTGGACTTTGATCCCAGTGGCTTTTACGCTCCGTCGCTCACGAGTCACTTCTCTTTCGATGGACGATGCCGCTCAAAGCGCCGTCGCAGAAGAGCTCACGATACCCGAATCCGACCTTCCCACTGCTCAGCCCTCAAAAAGCTCGTTGAAAAAGGCCGCTCGGCGCGAGAAAATAGCTGCAACGAAGCTTGAACGGCGCGCGAAGGAAAAAGCTGCAAAAAAGGAGAAGAAGCGGATCAAGGCAGAGAAACGCGCCGCAGGGGAGCTGGACTCGGATGATGAGCCGAAGCCCAAGAAGCGCCGCATTGGGCCACCATTCGGAGGGAAGGTTGTCGTTGATCTCGGTTTTGACGCGAAAATGACGGAAAAGGTTTGAGTGCAGATCCTAGTCCTGACATATACTCAACCAAAGTAGGAGGTGCAGTCGCTCTGTTCTCAGCTTGGGTATACATACAGCGCGAACCGACAGGCTGGGTACCCCTTCGCACTTTACTTTACCTCGCTCGATGGCAAAAGCCTGGCGCGCCTCGACTCCCTAGGTGATGCGAGCTACAAGCGCTGGACGAACGCCGAGTGGTGGACAGAGGGCTACGACCGCCTTTGGGAGGCAGACCCCGCCGTGAAGCAGTCGATCGTATACCTCACAGCTGACTCCGACGAAGAGCTCACGGAGCTCAAGCCAGATGAGACGTACGTTATAGGCGGTATATGCGACCACAATCGTCTCAAGGTGATTTCCAATTCTGTTTTTCTTCTCATGATTTGCTGATCGACGCAACAGAACGAATGTCTCAACAAGGCCCAGGCATCTGGGATTCGTACCGCGCGCCTCCCGATTGGACCTACCTCTCCGACCTCCGCACACGCAAGGTCCTTACTGTGAACCAGGCGTTCGAAATCCTCGTCCACTGGGTCGATACGCGCGATTGGGAGTCTGCCTCCACGCCGTCATTCCAAAGCGCAAGTTTGAGGAAAGCAGCAAGAGCAAGGAGAAAGGGCAGAGCGCTGAAAGGCTGACAACAGCAAAGTCGTAGTGAGCGTAGAGGAGCTCGAGGACCAGGCTGGAAGAACCATAAAATTTCAAACGTATATCTTGCTTAGTGTATTTTGGTACTGTATTTTTAGGCAGACTCCACTGTGTCCATTTGTGCAATACGAAAAAATTATAATACTGCAATTATCTGCCCAGTCCAGTCGACGGAAGGGGATTATGTGGCGCGGGCTTGCTGGACGACAAAAGCGTAGAGCTAAACGCCATACACCTACCACTATCATCCACCATAGCAGCAGAAAGATGCAGCTTGCGAGGCGCTCTCTGGTCGCGTCCGGCTGCATCTAGTCGACAAGAAAGCCTGTACCAGATAGCGAAAATTCGCGCCTGCATCGTAGATAAGTCGGAGCGTACACTTGAGCTTGGAGGCTGTCGATGGAAAAAGTAGTGCTCAATCACGATACCGAGAGCAATGAATTCACACTCTTGGGGACGTTATGTGCAACACTTTAACCCGCTTAAAGATTTGCCACGATATTGATTTGCAGCGGATTCTGTACAATTGCAGGATCACTGGAGAAAAGTGAGATCACTGGACACCGAAAACGGCGCGGAACATACCTGATTAGAGCGTAGTTCTTGGTGGGGGTTCCAAGATATATATCCATGCCTGCCTGAGCCAGCCGGGAGAGGTGACCATCGATCGTGTCGTAAGTATGTGAAGGACCAACACATATCGTGGCATCTAGAAATGGACTGGTTGCCCAGACAAGTCCGAAAACGCGCACAGTCGGGGTCGAATGTGCATATAAGAAGTGAACCAAGGCATTAAAGTTGAGGGTACCATAGATACACTTGAAAGTGAGGGTACTGATGTTTGGGAAAAAAGTACGGTCTAACAGGCTGAAAACGGAGGACATTTCATCGCTGCAGAAACCTGATAACTCCAGGGTCTCTAGAGTGCTGGCCACCAGAGGCAGGGATTTGCCCAAGTGGTCCAAATCGGACCTCCGGTCATGCGTGTGAACAGACAAGGAAACTAGGTGGGTTGAAGACCGCGCGAGAAATGGCTCGAGGGTGTCGTGGCTATTCATCGCGGAAACATCCAGATGTGTTAGAGCCGGAAGAGTGAGGTACTGGATAAGATCATCGCTGTCTTCGGCGATGGTGAGGGATCTCAAAATTGCGATGAATTGTCGCGATGAAATCATGATCGGCGGGAACAAATATGCATCTCATTTCGGTGAGGTTAGGGGCAACGGTGAACAGTTCCAAATCAGCCAGTACCCCTTCAGATTGTGTCAACTGCAGCCATGGAAATGTAAATTTGCTAGGTGTGAAGATGCAGAGTGGCATGTGAAGCTCGTGGAAGCAGGGTCCTTTGCCGAAGAGAATGGTGTGAGCAGGATTTGGGGGAAGTAGAAACCCCAAAAATCGCAGCGGAAATGCCGCACAGTCGAGCTCAAGGGCGCCCATGTCGTCGAAAAAGAAATCTTCCGAGTTCAGGTGGATATATCGCATTCGATGCGACCAACGATGGATGATATCTCGTAAACGACTGACCGCGAACGGCGCGTCTTGAGAAAGATGGAGGTCGAGAGACAGAGGGCGGTTATGTGCACGAGACAGCAACCGGTCGATTAGGCCTTCCAACAATCCCGGTTTCGAAGCCACCCTGGCGGCAATCTCACCGAATCGAACATCTAGTTCGGACCAGAGTGCGGAGTGGAGTGGGAGATGTTTCTCCAGGACCGACAAACACCGGCCAAGACAACCCCAGCCGAGCGGTTGAGGCTGGGAATGCACAGTGAACCGAACAGGGGAAGGCAAACAGAGAAAGATTTCTGCTGTGATTTCGGTTGGAAGTGTCAAGACAGGGAATGTCGCAGTTGCGCGGAGATCGCGCTCGACATCGAACCGAATTTTTTGTAGGTCTTGTAGCACGCGTTTGTGTTCGACAATTTGCGCGTCGAGCTCTGCGAGACGTCTTCGGAGAGGCGCGGAACATTCGATGTCTGCGTCGAAAACGATGAAATATGCGCAAACAAACAACACCTACGATCCAGATTAGGAACGCGACGGGGCGCTTCCCCAGGTACACACCCGCTCCCTCATGAACGCCCTCCCCCTCCTTCCCAGCTTCTGTCTTCTCTCTCCCCCTCTCCACCCTTCGTGCCGTTGACCGGCTTTGCGCCGCCCGCATCTCGTCCTTATGTACCACCTCTCTCCTCTCGTCTCCCTATACCTCTCTGCTTTCCCTTCTCTGTCTCCTTCTGTTTCTCCTCTCTCTCGGGACCCACCATCGTCCCTTCCCGGCACCTTACTCGGAGCACGCCGCCACCTACCCCCCCCATTATACTACGACAACTACATGATACATGATACCATCCAAGTCACCGTCCACATTGCTACGCCAATCCTATCTACCTGCCTTGGCCGCGGGGGAGTCTGACGCGCCACGGGCAACCGTGGCGTAGCGCGCACTGCGCGCGGAAGTCTCCTACGGGTTTTACCCCGCGACCTCCCTTAAATGGGCGGAGGCTTACTGTACGACCCCACTAGCCATAAGTAGAGTAGATCAGTAGCAGACTAGTTACATAGGCCGTAAACGGCCTGAAAAAACTAGTATCAATACATTGATTTCAGCAGATTAGGAAGGCCGGCCGGTAAAAAAAATCACGCCTCCTCCCGGGTACCTTTTTTTTGGTTTCTGCATTGGTATACTGCAACAAGTAAGCTAAGTGGTGGCCCTCGGGCGGCCAAATAAATACGAGGTTGTCTCCTGATCAGTTCTGCCGGGGTGGTATAAATTCAGGCCAGATTGGGGTGCGGGATTGCGTGGTCGACGCGTTGCCGAGACATAAGGCAACATGAAATATGGAGGCGTGGATGGAGTCAACGGGTTTTCCGGGATGGAGAGTGAGTTGTGCGCGCTATGCGCGGCGACTAGTATTCATCGTCTTCCTCATTGTCCGACATTCCTGGGTCGGGTTCGTCAGCGAAAGTAGGAAGCTCGGTGATTGAAGCATAGTTCTTGCTGGAGGTTCCCATATATATGTCCATGCCTGTCTGGGCGATCCGGGAGAGGTGACCACCGATCGTGTCAAGAGTACCTAAAGGACCGGCATGTGTCGTGGCGTCTAGAAATGGACTGTTTACCCAGACAAGTCGAAATGTGCGCAGTCGGCGGAGTGTGTATACAAGAAGCGAACCAAGGCATTCAGCTGAGAGGTACCATACGTAGACTTGAAAGTGAGGGTTCTGATGTTTTGGGGAGAATCACGGCCCTCTAATAGGCCGAAAATCCAGGGCATGTCATTGCTGTCGATATCCGAAAACTCTAGGTTCTCGAGAGTGCTGGCCACCAGAGGCAGGGATTGGCCCAAGTGGAGCAACTCGGAGCTCCGGTCATACACGTGGACGGACAGGGAAACAAGGTGCGGTGAAGACCGCGCGAGGAATGACTGGAGAGTGTCATGCGTATACATTTTAGAGACATCCAGGTGTGTTAAGGCCGGGAGAGTAAGGTACTGGATAATATCATTGGTTTCTTCGAGAATGGTGAGGGATCTCAAATTATGATGAATTGTTGTGACGAAAACTTCAGCGCCAGCAGGAGAAAATTTGCAGGACATTTCGGTGAGGTTGGGGGCCGCAGTGAACAGGTCCAAGTCGTTCAGTACCCCCTCAAATTTTGTCAGCTGCACCCATGGAAATGTAAGCTTCCTCGGTGTGAAGGTGCAGAGTGACATCCGAAGGTCGTGGAGGGAGGGTGCGTTGCCGAAGAGAATGGTAGGAGTGGGAGGTGGGACGATGTGGTAGGAGTCAAACACCGCACCCTGGAGCAGTGGAAATGCCTCAGAATCGAGCCCAAGAGCGCACATGTCGAGGGTGAAATCTCCCCAGCTCAGGGAGAGATATCGCACTCGATGCGACCAGCGATGAATGATGTCTCCCAAACGACTGAGTGCGAAGCCTGAGGGCGCGCGTGGAAAAAGATGGAAGCGGAGTGACAGAGGGCGGTTATGGGCACGAGACAGCAACCGATTGATGAGGCCCTCCAACAACCCCGGTTTCGAAAACACCTTGGCGGCAATCCCACCGAATCGAACCTCCAGTTCGGACCAGAGTGCGGGAGTGGAGTAGGCGATGTTTCTCCAGGACTGACAAACACCGGCCAAGACAACCCCAGCCGAGCGATTGATCTTGGGAATGCACAATGAGTCGAACAGGGGAAGGCAACAGAGAAAGATTTCTGCTGTGATTTCGGTTGGAAGTGTCAAGACAACAAATGTCGCAATTGCGTGGAGATCGCGCTCGACATCGAACCGATTTTTCTGTAGGTCTTGCAACACGCGCTGCTGTTCGACAATTTGTGCATCGAGCTCTTCGAGACGTTTTCGGAGAGTCGCGGACATCCTAACATCCTAACTTGGAATGTGGGCGTCGAAAACAAGGTGGATGGTGAAATATGCGCAAACAAACAACCCCTACAGTCCAGATCGGGAAGGCCAGAACGATCCCAGATGCAGCTTGCGGGGTGCTCTCTGGTCGCGTCCGGCCACATCTAGTTTACAAGAAACTTGAAGAAAAGCATGAACCTGATAGCGAACAAGTTCGCGCTTGCATTGTAAATGAGTCGGAGCGGAGCGTACACTTGAACTTGCGAAGCTGTCAACGGTAGTAGCGTTATATCACTATGCCGAAGGGAAAGAGATTGAGACTCCTGTGTACATTATGTGCAACGTGTTAACCCGGCTAGAGGTTGCCACAATATAGAGGATTCTGCCCAATTGCAAGATCACTGGAACAAAGTGAGATTCCTCGACACCGAGAATTTGACGGAGCATACCCGATTACATAGTTCTTGCTGGGGGTTCCCACGTATATATCCATGCCTGCCTGAGCTAGCCGGGAGAGGTGACCACCGATCGTGTCGAGAGTATCTGAAGGACCAACACGTATGGTCGCATCTAGAAATGGACTGTTTGCGTAGACAAGTCGAAACGTACGCAATTGGGCGGAGTGTCGGTACAAGAGCGAACCAAGTCCTGGGGGTGAGAGGTGCCATATGTATACTTGAAAGTGAGGGTTCTGATGTTTGGGGGAGAATCAAGGTCCAACAGGGTGAGAATAGACTGCAATTCATCGCTGAAGGCACCTGAAAACTCCAGGTTCTCGATAGTGTTGGTCACCAGAGGCACGGATTGCCCAAGTGCTCGAAATCGAGCGTCTGGTCATACGTGTGTACAGACAGGGAAACCAGGTGCGGTGAAGACCGCACGAGAAATGGCTCGAGGGTGGCGTAGCTATTCATGTTGGAGACATCCAGATGCGTTAGAGCCGGAAGAATGAGGTACCGGATAACATCGTCGTCGATAACGGTGAGGGAACTCAAGTTGCGATGAGTTATTGGGATAACATCTTCGTTAGCAGGAGAGATGAATCTGCATATCATTTCGGTGAGGTTGGGGGCCAAGGTGAACAGCTCCAAGTCGTCCAGTATCCCCTCAAATTTTGTCAACTGCAACCATGGAAGTGCAGCTTTCCTAGGGTTGAAGGTGCAGAGTGGTATTCGAAGGTCATGGAGGCAGGGTGCGTTACCGAAGTCAATGCCCTGATTGGGATTGGGGCCGCAGTTAAACGCCGCACCCTGGAGCAGTGGAAATGCCGCAGAGCTGAGCCCATTGGCGATGCCTCTGCAGGAGCTTCCCAATTCCAAGTTGATATATCCCACTCGATGCGAATAACGATAGATCATGTCTCGCAGGCGACTGAGCACGAAGGCCCCGTCTCCTCGAGAAAGGCGGAAGCGCAGTGACAGAGGGCGGTTACGGGCACGCGACAGCAATCCGTTGATGTGGCCCTCCACCAGTCCCGGTTTCGAAGCGACCCTGGGGGCAATCTCATCGAATTGGACGTCTAGTTCGGACCAAGAGCGCGGGAATAGCGTAGGCGATGTTTCTCCAGGACCGACAAACACCGGTCAAGACGATCGCGGCCGAGCGGTTGAGCTTGGGGATGCACAGTGAACTAAAAAGGGGAAGGCAACAGAGAAAGATTTCTGCTGTAATTTCGGTTGGAAGTGTCAAGACAGGGAATGTCGCAGTTGCGTGGAGATTGCGCTCGACATCAGAGCGAACTTTTTCTAGGTTTCGCAACACGAGTTTCTGTTCGAAAATTTGTGCGTCGAGCTCTGCGAGCAGTCTTCGGAGAGGGGTGGACATCCCAATGTTTGCGTCGAAAACAAGAGGGATGATGATCGGAATGGATACATGCACAAACAAACAACCCCTACGATCCAGATTGGGAAAGCCGGCGGTAAAATCGAAGTCCTCCACATTGAAATTTCGTGCTATCATTGAAACAAAAAACAGCAGCGAAACAGTCATTGCGGGGGCCAAGAACTTGTACACAAAGAATTTTTTTTTAAAAGGCATTGTGAAAGCAACATTTTCTGAAGTCTTTTATCAACTAAAGCCGAAACAAAGGGTTCACAAAATCTGGCATTCCGCAGTGCCCTTTTGTATTGTGTAACATTTTTTGGCCCTCGAAGTGAGTTTCAAAACACGCCCTCAGGCTTCACGCCGGTAACCGTGCAAGACTGCCAGTTACTTGCCCAATCGCTTAGCGTACAAATTCCAAGTTGCATGACGGAAGAGTAGCAGGATAGATTGATTTATTCGCTGGTCCAAACCGTCGAAGTCGAAGTTGAGTCGAAGCGCTGGAGAGCGCTCTAGATCTATCCCCAATCTAACTCTCAAGCTTCACTCCATGAGAATAGCATTGGTGAGACTGTATTTGTCCTCGACCTCTAATTCTGAAGAAAAGTATGTCGACACGGATTTTTCAAGCGCACTGGATGCTCGACTTCCTGATTTGGACGAAAGCGTTTGTTGTGTATTGTTGTCTGTTCTCGGTGTCTGTTTTCGGACCGAACGCAAAAGCCACGCGAAAGTGCCTGTAGGGGCGATGGACCTTGTCCACCAGCAAACAGACCCCCAAAACACACACGACGTGCTCGGTGCTGGCCCCGCCGATTCCCACCCAATGCAATCCGCAGTCACGCTCCCTTCTTCCTCTTCTCCTCCCCACAACGACGACGATAATTTCACCGTCGCACCCAGCAGCACAGTCTCCCCCGAGGTCCTCGACCCCGCAGTGGCTCACGATGCTAAAGACCCTTCTACAGTGCACACGAGCGATCTCGTTCCCGACGAAATGCTCCTCGACACGTCTGACCCTGACACGGTGGACGCGGCTGCTGGACAGGCGGAGGACGGTCAGGAGTGGATGCCGGATGGGCAAGAGCAGGAAATGAAACGCGTCAAGGCACGTTTGCCGACGATCTAACGTGTGAGCTTTATCTCATTTCGCACCGACAGGTCTACGAGCTCGTGGGCCAGCGCTGGGTCGACCAGGGCACCGCGTTCTGCTTCGGTCAGTTCCAGGAGGACTCGGAAACAGGCCCATCTCATCGCCCGGTCTGAACGCAATTACTCCGACATCATCTTATCCACTCCAATAAGGAGCACTGACGTATATCAGCGGCAACAGGGTGCGTTTTTCTCTTCGGTCATGTTTCGTTTCTTCATCACGCTTTCACCAGAAACACTAATTGTCTGGACCGAACCCAATGGCGCCGACTACGCGCTCAGTTTTCAAGATCCCGAGGGTTGTTCCGAGGTCTGGAATTTCATTTGCGATGTCCAACAACACATCAGCTCAGACGAGCACACACTCGTCTCCTCCTCTCCCATCATCGGTCCGGAGCCGTCTACCAATATTCATCGAGGTGGTCAACTTCCGACTCCGCAATTAGGCATGATCGCGGATATCGAACGTGCTATCAAGGGTCTTTCTCGGCAGGGGCAGATAAAGGAACGTCTATGTGAATATATCATGCAGGAGGTCGGTCCCGGAGTCTCCTGTTTAAGGAACCTGCTCAGTCGTCCCAGGAATACTTCAAAGGACTGATCGAGGTCCTTCACACTGCAGAAGATCTGGAGAGTATTGAAAACTTGCATGCTTTGTGCAGTATTACGCAAACAATCCGTGCGCTTCCTTTGTTAATATCATCGCCTTCTCTCATCTCTTTCTAGTCATGCTAAACGATCACAATCTTTACGAACACATACTTTCCGACGATCTTTTCCCCGGTGTTGTCGGAATGCTCGAATACGATCCCGAGTTTCCGAATCACAAGGCAAATTACCGCGAATTCCTCTCGGCAAAACTCGCACTTCCACGAGCCAATACCAATACAAGACGCGCCGATGCAGCGGAAGATACACCACACGTACCGTCTACAGTTTCTCAGGACGTGGTCCTCGCCCGTGCTCTGGACGATTCGACCTTCAACGTCCTCAACTCATGTATCATCTTTAACCAGATCGATATCATCACCCATGTCCAGCAGGATCAATTTTTCCTGCGAACTTGCTCCTACTCTTCATCGACGAGGCGGTGTTGACGGACTCTGGGCCCCGGAGGACCGCCACCCTGCAAGCACAGCTTCCTTTGAATGGCAACGGGACGCCCTCAATAGATCATGAAAAGCAGACGCTACTCCCGCCTACCAATGGGGTTGCCACCAATCCTTCCAAGTACAACGGCGAGTACGCCTACGCGCCGCCGGATGGGCTCACCGAGGATGATATCCGCCTCCGGCGGCAGGTGATCTTCCTGATGCAGCAGCTGTGCGCGATGGGCAAGAACGTGCAGCTCCCCGCGCGCATGGCGCTCTTCCGCACGCTCGTCGACCGCGGGCTGCTGTTCGCCGTACAATGGGCGCTCGAGCTCCCAGAGAAGGACCCGGAGTCGCGCGCGGTGATCGGTGCCGGCGGGGAGGTGCTCGCGGCGATGCTCGACCACGATGCCTTCGGTGTACGGACGCACGTGGTCAAGCAGATACAGGCGATTGAGAAGGAGCGGTCGCTGGGGAAGCGCGGGGCGGACAAGGCGGTGACGATGGCGGAGCTGGTGTGCGGGATGGTGGCGAGTAGTGATGATTTGGCTCTGCAGAGCCAGATGGGCGATGCGATGAAGGTGTGGATGGATATTCCGCCGCCGGGGGAAGTTGGGCCGCCTGCGCCGAACAGGGCCTGCCACCGAGGCCGCTGTGAGTCTAAGTCTTTTGGCGTTGCTGATGTCTGCGAGCTTACTTGCCCCAGCCTGCAGGCTTGCGAAGCACCCGCAG